>OZ024750.1:7253164-7265664 GCA_964016885.1 Eledone cirrhosa | reverse complement strand
TTGCCCCAGGTCCCTGCAGTGGGGAGGGGCACCAGCAATGGCCGTAGCAATTTATTTGTGCCCTCTGTTAGGCTCTTTAGTTTTAGGATGGTTAGAGTTTTTTTAATTTAATACCTGTATGTATAACTTTTCAATTCCAATTACTTGCACTAAGCTAACTTTGATATGTGAAATTGGGGTGGTTTGCTGTGTATTCTAATTTTTTTGTGTATGAGGGGGCCCCCCAAACCTGAAATGCCATGTGCCAAACAAGATCTAAATCCAAGCCTGATTGAAAGAAAGACTGGTTGAGGACTTTGACTATTGATTGAAAAGTCACAAATTCAAACTGTTCCACCACTCTTGTGTTATTTTACTCAACAATATACAATATTCTACTTACTGAACTGATAATTATGGACAAGATTTTATGAGTTAATGTCAAAACATTGTGTGTTGACAACAACAAAATACTTTAAAAGTGGATGTAAATGTTTCTTACTCATATAAAATGTTGATTAGTAGCAAGCAGACACACAAGGCTTTGGATTCATAAGAAAGAAGAAAAAACTAAGATTGTATGAATTCGACCTTTCCCAGTGGCATTAGGTACATAAGTTAAGTGAAATGGCTACTAATGGAAATATCAGCTGCGGACTTGCTGAAGCAGAAGATTATTATTACAAGACTTTATTTAATGTCTAATAAAGGATTTCTTTTACATAGTTATTGTTAGGGAAAGTGGTTAGGGTGTTGAACTCATAATCATAATGTCAAGGGTTCGATTCTCAGTGCATGCTGTGTTTTTAATTATCTGAAGGTTTGGGGAACAATATCAGCTGTTGTATAATTTGAACTCTACATGATAAAATACTCGATTCTCGGGCTGGGTTGCATATTATGTTCTTAATTATCTGAAGGTTTGGGGAATAATATCAGCTGTTGTGTAATTTGAACTCTACATAATAAAATACTAAACTTTGGTTTTCATAAAAGAAACCAGTTTAGGTTTTTACTATTGTAGTCATCTCCACATATTTCATTGGTTTCTTTTCACTTGGTGCAAGGTGTTAAATTAGTTGAGCAAATGGGATGCCAAGTGTGATATTCAAGATTTCTCTTGGTCATTAGCAGCATCTAAGAAGTGAAATAGTTTCAAATACAAATTGAAACTATTATATAGCTATTGGATCACTTGAAATATATTTCTTATTTTTATTCTACAGTGATTGCTACATTGAATGTAAAGATATTCAAAATAAAAACTATACAAAAGTAATATCATTAGATAAAAATATACTAAAAGAAGAAAGTATATACCATTTTCCATTACAAGAAAAATATCTAACTACGTGATTTCTTAGACTTGAATTTGATTTTTGACATTTCAAATCCTTTCAGACTTTTAGACTAGATAGATACTGAAGTTTTTGTTTTTTTGTTACTTAACTGTCTACAATATTTTGATATAAAAGTATATATATACAAA
Source organism: Eledone cirrhosa (assembly GCA_964016885.1). NCBI lineage: Eukaryota > Metazoa > Mollusca > Cephalopoda > Octopoda > Eledonidae > Eledone > Eledone cirrhosa. Next base: position 7,264,196 of record OZ024750.1, on the reverse strand, counting down.
TATCTATATATAGTTATTGGCAATTGACAGAGAATAAAGGAAAGCCTAGTTGATAAATGTTCTACATAAAATGCAAGCAATTTCAAATAGACAATGAAAAAGACAGTGTCCTTTCACTGAGCTACCTTCCAGATTTGTTTAGTAGTTATGAGGAATATAAATATGTGGTAAAAGTAGAAATTTAAAAGAAAATTATTTTTTTTTAATATATATAATACATATAATACATTTTTAAATACATATAGTACATTTTTTCCCATTGCTTTTTTTGACAGCATTTAGCTGTTTTAAAGACTGTTCTAGTGACGAGTGTTCTCGTCTTTATATGTATTCAAATTCACTCTCGCTTCGTCTCGATCAGAGACAACTTTGTTTTGGTTTTTTAAGTTATAAAAATAATGAAAAACATAAAATAGACTTTAGACAAAATTAATAATGATTTGTAACATTGGCACAAAACCATGAATTCCTGGGGATTGTGTCGGTTTAATTGATGCCAGTACTTATTTTAACTACCCCCAAGGAGATGAAAGATAAAGTCAGTGACATAAAGAAAAAACAATTTTTAAACTAGAAATAAAAGAAAAAACATGAGTTTGTAAACAAGGATTAATTCAGTTGATGGTAATAAATGTTAATTTAGTGTTTCAGAATTTTTGTAAGAAAATTTAGCAGAAATTCTGTAAATCATGTTGATTATTTTAGGCAAGTGCCGTAGGCTGGAGGAAGATAAGTTCTGTAGGATTCAATACTGGGCTCAGTTTTTATTCTCATTTATATTTATTTATTTTCGCTTATGTTAACAATGTATTTAAGTAAAGCAATCTTAGGCTTTCTAAGCTAATGAAGCAAGCCTCTAGAAAATGACACAACCTGTTAAAAATAGCAGCCAAATTTCCCTCAAAATACCTTACCATTTAAAATAAAGTAAGGTTTTATGGAATAATTTGTAGCTCTAGATATACTGTGTGTATGTGTGTGTGTGCCATGTATTACTGTCCATAGGAATGTCTATATGCTGATGATCTAGATCTCATAGTTGAACCAGTGGTCAGATTAGAGAACAATTTCTAGACATGGAAGCAAAGATTAAAATTCTAGTAAGAAGGAAAAAAAGACAGGGCACTGATACCTCAGGAAAATGGTCGTGCTCTGTAAGAAGAAAAGAAGTTGTTATAAATTACATCCTGTGTCCAAAATGTAGATTATGGGTACACAAATGATGTGGGATCTTGGGTAAGCTAACATAGGATGTAAACTTTATATGTGGCAAATACAATAAATACACAGGAGTAGCAAGAGCGTTCTTGAAACAAACATTATCACATATCCAGATGTGGTTCCCTAGAGGTCATTGACTGCTTCTGTTACCGGATTACCTCAGTAATCAAATTAACTGTGGAAGTGTTCCAAAAGTACAGTAGTCTAGCTACTGTACCTTCAGAACATGATGAGGATATATATATATATATTAATGAAAATATTCATGAAAGATGACTTTATATATATATATTTACACACACACATATATATACATATATATATATATTACACACACACACATATATATATATTTTTCACACACACACATATATATATATATATGAATAAACTAATTTTTATATAAGATTTTAAATGTTAAAATAATGCCTACAATTATTTAATTTTGTTATCTAGTTTGTTATCTAGTTTGTTATCTAGTTTGTTTTCTATTTCAGTTTGTTGCTGCAAATGATAAATTATGGTTTTGGTTGGAGCTTTTCTCTTTTGTCGACTATTTTACAATTCCACCATCTTTTGTGGCCATATACCTAGACCGAAATTGGTTAGGTGAGTAATTTTGTTACTTTATGGCATATTGCCAGTATCGGTAGAGTGTTGGACACCATGCTTTGCAGCATTGAGTTACGGCCCTTTATGTTCTGAGTTCAAATTCCATTGAGGTTAGATTTGCCTTTCATCCTTACGAGGTTGATAAAATAAAGTGCCAGTAATGTACTGGGGTCGATTTAATCGACTTTCCCCTACCCCAAAATTGCTGGCCTTGTGCCTATATCAGAAACCATTATTATTACTATTAATATTATTCTGTTTTTGTCTGTAGGTCTCCGCTCCCTGAGAGCTTTACGGCTTGTCTCAATTCCCGACATTCTCCAATATCTCAATATTTTGAAAACCAGCACTATGATCCGGCTGACTCAACTTGTAGCATTTTTTGTGAGCATGTGGTTAGCTGGCGCTGGTTTCTTGCACCTGGTGAGATTTCATTTTCCTTTTTCTTTTACATCATAACCATTAATATCTTTATCATTCAACCAATCTTGCTATATGGAAGTGAAACATGGACGCTTTCATCCAAACAACTAAAGCACCTTGATGGCACTTACACTCGCCTGCTTCAGCACATTCAGAACATAAGCTGGTGACATCTGACTTTGAGAGAGGTATATGCCGGCCTCCCATACATATCTGTCATTGTACATAAATGGAGAGTAAGATTTGCTGGCCACTGCCATAGTGCCAACTATGGGGCTGTGTCCCCATCAGTACTTTAGAAACCACAAGCAGTCACTAATAACTGGGGGCACAAGCTCACCTATCCCAATGAAATCCAGGATTTGGCAGCGGCAATGAAGGACAGACCCACGTGGAGATCAATTGTTGAATCGATTTCAGCTGAGGTCGCCGGATGATGATGATTAGATGATTATCTTTACCACTATCATCATCATCATCATTATGATAATCATTATCAATTTAAATTTAATTTCCTTAAATTACTTAACTCTTTACCATTTACATTACTCTATATTTACTATGGTATTTTCATGGTAAAGGCTTTACCTCACGATATCGAATCTATGAGACTTTGGTATTATATTTTGAGAACAATACCTTAAAATAAGTATAAGCAGCCAGTTATAGGCTGTTTAAACAGAAAGAGGTGAGAGAATTCTGGCTGGATATGGCTGGTTTAAATGCTAATGGGTTAATGTTTTTTCAGTCAAACAAATAAGATATTTGTAATTAAATGGAGTTTCAAACTTACTTCTCTTCTCTTATATCTACTGTTTATTTTGATTTGTAGATTGAAAATTCCGGAGACCCTTTCTTGGACTTCGCGAACCCACACAGGATGAGTTATTGGGAGTGCTTATACTTTTTACTGGTCACCATGTCGACTGTAGGCTTTGGTGATATTTATGCCAAAACAGTTCTCGGCAGAATATTTATTGTTTTATTCATCCTATGTTCTTTGGTAAGTAGATTTTACTTGGTATTCTTTCAATGATATTTAACTGGAGCCAATTTTGGCCAGGTACTAAACTAAGAGAAACTAAAAATAGCAACCCATCCCAGCCTCCCACAAATCTCGTGATGGGTGCAGGTATGGCTGGGTAGTTTAAGAGTCTATTTGCAACCACATGATTCTAAGTTTGATCCTCCTGAACAACACTTTGAGCAAGTTGTGTCAAAGGCATGACAACCTCTCCTGAGTACTCGATGGAACGTGACCATACATAAGTGAGACACAGGTCCCTGGCCTTCCTGGAAGATCAGTAGGTCTACTTCAGTACTGACTTTGTCTATGTAGACCCGTCCAACCCTTGCTAGCTGGGAAAGCGGACATTCAAATGATGATGATTCTGATGATATAACTAATCAGCTACTACTTTTCACGAACTTCCTTCATGAAAAAGAAAAGTTCAGAGGCAAGTAAGGTTTGATCCTGTTACATGTTGTCAGGTGTTTGATTCTGTAACATATGACCTCTGGCCATACAAATACTGCCCTTTAAGTAGTCAAAATATATTTATATTCATATTACCTCTACTATTTTATAGCTAGCTAAATTGGATTGACCCCAAGATTTTCCTCTTGTTATAAAAATGTATACTTACTTACTCATGAGTTTTTCTCAGGTACTTAAGAATTAGCATCAGTAGGCATGATAATGGTCATGGTGGTTAGGAAGAGAAAGAAGTGGGTTTCTCGAAGTAAACATGAAAAAATATAATGGGTATTTTTTTAGCCTGCTTCAAGAATCATTATCCATATGCCACTATCATTTCCCCTGATGCTAAATAAATTATTTAACTAATGTCTATCATAGACCACCTATAAGATTTCAGGCAAGTTTTCCATTCCTTTATTCTGTCAGTGTATGCCAATTAATTGAAATTCTGGCAATAACGATATTTTCCATTTTTTTCAGTGTATACACAAATACACACACATATTTTCACTCATATATATATATATATATACAGGGTGTTCTAAAATATTGTATACATTCTGTGATTACCTGTACAGGCAATATTTATTAGAATGCTGTTGAAGTGTGAATACATTTTTGGGGGACACCCTGTATATATACACACATTTATGTATTCATAAATACTTATATATACTGGCAGAAACACCACCAACCAATCAGTTATATAGGGTGTGTATATTTCGCAGTATATATAAATATATGTGGAAAAGTGGACATAAAAACGATAATAATGATTTTATATATATATATATACATATATATATATATACACATATATATATATATATATATATATATATATATATATGTGTGTATGTGTGTGTGTATGTATATATATATATATACCAGTGTATACCAATGTAGGTGAAGTGAAAACCCTAACCTAAGTTCTGAATGAGCAAGACATGGTCACCTGACTTAGCATTGCCCACAACAGGGCAACTCATCTAACCCATGCAAGCGTGGAAAAATTGATGTAAAATGAAGATGATATATATATATATATATATATATATATATATATATATATATATATATATATATATATCACAAGCTACTGTAGATTATAACAGATGTTTTATCATTTTATTGGAATAAAGACAAAATATATTGACAATGTAAAGAAGAATCGTTAATGAAATCCTAGAACTTTCTAGTTAGTTAAATATACAGCCTTCACATATAGCAATATCATTGCTATAACTCAAGCCATTTCTCTAACAAAATCTAGGTTATGTTTCTCCATTGCCAACAGTAATAGTCACAAGGGTATCATCAAACTGCTATTTTGGTGATATCAGCTGTTGCTACCACTTCATTTCCTCTGTTTCACAAACATTGCTGTTTGGGAAATTTGTATTACTATCTTGCCAATTTGATTTCAGCAGGTGCAGGAAAGAGGTACAATGTTTCATACACTATAAATATAAATAGGTGAGAAGCCCTTGCTAGCTCTGGATTAGTTAAATAGAAATGTGACATTCACTAGGGTGTTATAATATTTGACCTTCACTAAGATATTGCAGAGTTATATAAACCCTGCCCCAAAATAGGATCGTTTTTAAAGGATTTTATTTTAATCAATCCATTTTATATTTTATTGAACTATAATAACCTTTTAACCTTAAAAAATGAAGGAATCTGTGCCAGAATTTGTCAATAATCCTTTCAAAGTTGTTTTTGTGTTGTTCTCTCCCTCTTTTTTTGTAAACTTTTCCTTTTCAATTCAATTTTGAAAGGCCATTTTAATGAGTACACATACACATTGGCACATACATACACATTGGTACATGCACATTGATACATATATACACATATGGACATTCACCTACATGCACACATACACAAATACACACATACACACACACATGAATAGCATATTTTATGTTCACTGAATTCCTTTAAACCAATGTTTTATGCTAACATAATAACAGATCACAATCTTTAATATTATTACCTTCATATATTCCATATAGTTTTTAGTTTTTGATGATTTGCAATTTTCAATTACATCTTGCCAAATTATATTTCACATCAATTTCAACAGAATTTAACCAAACATTAAGAACACATTTATATAATTAAAGGAATGTACCATTAAAGGATATGAATATTAGCTAGATTGCCAAAGCCTTTTTCTCTGGAAATATGATGATTTAGACAGTGGTTGTATGATGCTTGTATGATGTTGTATGATGTTGTATACTATTGTAATATTGTATGGTGCTGAATGATGTTGTATGATGTTGTATGATGTTGTATGATGTTGTATACTATTGTAATATTGTATGGTGCTGTATGATGTTGTATGGTGTTGTATGGTGCTGTATGATGTTGCATGATGTTGTATGGTGCTGTATGATGTTGTATGGTGTTGTATGATTTTGTATGATGTTGTATGGTGTTGTATGGTGTTGTATGATGCTGTATGATGTTGTATGATGTTGTAAGGTGCTGTATGATGACATGAGAAAACATAGACACATGTGGCTGCATGGTTAGTTTCAGTTTCAATTGAGGGTAACCACAGTAAGGTACCCAATATATTAGTAGAGTGTAAACATCAAATTTAATATAAAACTGGCTTCAAAAGGACTAGAACAGATTTCTTTCAAGTGAAACAGTTCTAGTCCTGTAGAAGCCATTTCTATATTAAATTTGATATATATATGGCCCTTCCAATCCATGTCAATAGGGAAAAGGAATGTAAAATGATGATGTTGATGATGATGATTGACTCACAGTTAATATCTCATCCCTCTCGCCTTTAGAAATGCAGGGAAGCAATAAATGATTCATAACCTCATTTTATTGCTCACCAATTTTGATAATAAATAAATGACTTCTAATTTAAGCACAAGGCCAGCAATTTTTTGCTGGCAGGGAAGATGACAAGTTAATTACAATGACTTCAGCGCTTGATTAATACTTTATTTAATTGACCCCCCCCCCCCCCCCCCCCACAAGGATGAGAGGATTTGACATAAAATAAATCTGAAGATTTATAGAGATCAATTGATGAGATTGATACAGCTAATGTTTAGTTTGAACATCTAGAAGTTGATATTGGCAAGGGAAATATCTTCTTCTTCGCCCACTTATTCCTAAGAGAGTCATGGAGGCAGAATCCTCAAATACTTCTTCCAGCATGTCCTGGAGTGTTTGAGGACTCTGCCCCCATGAGGGCAAGAGAAATATGGCTAGAAAAAGAATTCCACAGAGCAGACATATTGTAGAAGAAGGAATGAAGATAGTGGTTAAGCCTTTAGCATTTACATTACTCTATATATACTATTGTATTTTCACAGTAAAGGCTTTACCTCGCATAACATTTACATTACTCTATATATACTATTGTATTTTCACAGTAAAGGCTTTATCTTACATAATTATCTCACAGAATATCGAATCTATGAGATTTTTATGTTATTTATTTTGAGAACAATAACTTAATGTGGGTATGAGTAGCCAGTTACAGCCAGTTTGAAGAGAAAGAGGTGAGAAAATTCTGGCCGGATATGACTGGCTTAAATGTTAAAGGGTTAATGAAAGGCTTGTGTAAGAAAAAGATTAGTTAGCAAGAGGCGAGGAGATGGGTTTATCATGTGGACTTAATTTGGGGGTGATTGATTGAATGTGAAATGAAGAATTTTAGTCAGTAGCTGCATGCAGGTGAGTTGAGAATGGATTCTAGAATATTTAAAGAAGCTAAGTGCATTGGTAAGAAAACCTGAGAGAAATAAATGGTAGATGCTTGGAATGCTGCAAGATGATAGTTGATAATACACAGGGAAATGATGGGCTGGGAATTAATGTGGTAGTTATGTAGATCAGTAAGTTTAGCCTAACTGATGTTAGGATGTCATTAGTAATAGGGTTATTGTTGTATTCTTGGGTCTCAAATAATCGCCCCCAGTTATTAATTTTTCTGATTTTTTCCAACACCCTCCCCCACTCATATTCCACCTCCACACTCCACTTATTAAATTTTTCTAATCTATCTCCAACAAAATGTTATTATAAGTGGTAGCATTCCTGCTACAATTAATTTTCTTTATACATTAAAAAAACATTATACAAGACAAAAAAAAGACATTACTAGAAATCCCATATGTTATAAAATAAATAGGATAGGTTGGGGGGTCTCAATATGTAAACTAAACAACTAATTCTGGTTTTTAAAAAATCAAGAGACAACTTAGAAAAATTACTGATTTTCCATACCACCCACCCACCCCCACTCCGATTATTCCACCCCGCCCACCTACCCCTTTCTTATTATTTGGGACCCAAGAATAGTGGTCTGAAGGGCGATAGATTGACAGTATCAGTAGTGTCAGACAACATGCTTTGCAGCATGTAGTTATGTCCCTTTGTGTTCTGTGTTGAAATCCCTATTATTTTGAGACCTGCGAGTAAGTTAATATATCCGTCAGCTCTGTTTGAACAAACCTATAACACTGAAATAACTGATCAAACAAAAAACTCAACTGACATTTATAAATATGCCATCTCGAGATTTCTAACTTGAAATATATGGTTTCCAATTTATAGACAATACAGTTGACACGCATCACTTGAAATGTTTTCTTCCTATATTGGCATTTTAAAAAATCCTTCCAAGAATATTGATATATATCATAAGTGAAGAGGAAAAAGAAAATTCTTCTTATTTGAAGAATTCATGAATATAAAAATATAAACAATTTTTTTTATCATCATTACCATCACCATCATTACCATCATCATCATCATCACCATCATTATCATCATCATCATCATAGTTTTAAGTCCATGTTGCCATATTTTATTCATATAATATTGCTTTTTTTAAGAATGCTTTTCAACTAACTGCACAATTCAAAATATAAAGAATTCAAGCAATTTTCACAATAATAATTGTTTCTACTTTTGGCACAAGGCCAGCAATTTGAAGGGAAAGGGAAAGTTAAGGATTAACTCGACCCCAGTGCATTACTGGTGATTTGTTTTATTGATCCTGTAAGGATGAAAGGCAAAGTTTAACTTTGGCAGGATTTGAATTCAGAACATAAAAGGCCGTAACTCTATGCCACACAGCATGTTGTCTGATTCTCTGCCAATTACTACCAATCAATCACCTTTCACCAACATCAATAATAAAAAGAAAATTGCTAAGATGAGAGTAAAATAAATTACCAGTCCCATAAATGACTTAAAAGATAAACATGCTAAATATTTATGATGTTGCTTTTATGAAACCCCAGTTGGTCAAGATTAAAACATTCTTATACATCTCAACATATAAAACCTTATTCCTATGAGAAACTGATTGTAGATGTTAAAGAGTCCTTTCTTAATATTAAGAAAGGTCTCTTTAACATCTACAACTTCACATTTTCCTCATTCTAATTATACTCCATCATACTTATTTTGAAGAAGTAACATGATGTTGAGTGCTTGATTGAATTGCATCCTTATCCACCAAATTTATATATATATATATATTTGTGTGTGTATATATATATGTATGTATGTATATATATTCTGTTGTTATAAAATCTAATTACTATTTACCTTTCCTTTCTACACTGTAGGGTATATTTACGAGCTTTATTCCTGAAATTGCTGAGATTATTGGCCGGAGACAGAAATATGGCGGAACATATAAGAAAGAAAGAGGCAAAAAGTAAGAAATAAATCTTCTAATAATATTATCAAATGTTTTCAAAATCTATATTCCATGGATTGATTTAACAAAGAGGAGGTATTAGCCTGAAGCCCTTGTCTAATGAAGCAAGAGTGTTAACCTGAAGTAGTGGTCTAATAGAGGGTGGATGTCTTGCCCTGGTCTAATAAAGAGAGGTTGTTAGCCTGTAACAGTGGTTTAATGAAACAAATGTTAGCCTGGAGCAGTAGTCTAATAGAGAGTGGATGTCATGTATTGGTTCAATAAAGCAAGGGAGATGTCAGCAGTGATCTAATGTAGAGATTCTGGCAACTATATATTGAGAGTGATATATCTGTTTTAATATCTAGTATGTATTTGGCCAAAAGATTAGACCATAGTCATAGAGATTAGAAGACTTTATTTTTATTTTCATTTTAATGGCCTAGAAACTTTCGTAGAAGAGTTAAGGATTTTAAAAGTAACTTTGGCAGGATGTTGAAAAACAATATGGCACCATTTTTGTTCATATGCTACAATAATGAAAAGAAGCCTCAAAAGGTTAATTTAAATTTAATTTATTAGAAATTAATCGCAGATTGCTCAATGAATATATGTGTATATACAAAACATATGGAAGCAGAAAAACATCAAAACATCAGATGTTCATATTTTCCTCTGTCACATTTGTTTTCTTTATATCTATTTGCTTTCTTTATATGTAAATATTTCATAAAGATTTTTACATTAGTATATAAACATTTTGTTTATTTCATAGTTTTTTGCTAATTGCTTGAAGGAAAATGAAATATTGTTTTCTCTTTTTCCACTTACCAAAATAAGTGGATATAATTTAATATATATGAAGTCAGTAAACACTATATGATATTTTCTTCAAGAGTAATCTTTTGATGTTATCTCTAATCCCCAGCTTAAAATTATTGTGATAGTTTAACACAGCAAAAAAAAAACAAGATGGATTCTATGTGAATTTGGGTGAGTTAAGAGTTCAAACTATTAGAAATATATATTATGAATATCTGGGTAAACAGAAGGGGATATTTAAAGATTAGCTTGCTGTGAAGGAAGCAGCTAAATATAATCATGAACCAACCAACTGATCTACACTAAAATAAAACCCAAAATTAGGTAAAGTACATCTGACTTGCTTGTTATTCATGGTTCAATCTATATCATCATCTATGGTGAATTTAATATTTGCAAGATGGTTCCCTCAACCATTAAGAATCTATGTTGTATTAACCAACAAGAGAGTAAAAGAGTAGAATGGGGGAAATATATGATATAAATAATACTTGTTTCTACTTTAGGCACAAGGCCAGCAATTACCCAGTGCATTACTGGTACTTTATTTTATCGACCCCGTAAGGATGAAAAGCAAAGTCAACCTCGGCGGGATTTGAATTCAGATCGTAAAGGGACGTAACTATGCTGGAAAGCATGGCGTCCGACCCTCTACCGATACTGCCAATTCACCGCCCATATGATATAAATAATACTGACACTGGAACAGGAAAATTTTTTCAGAGTTTTGTATTTTTTTTTTTTTTTTTGGCATCAGACATTTTGAAATATATTTCTTTCAT
>OZ024750.1:7220664-7245664 GCA_964016885.1 Eledone cirrhosa | reverse complement strand
AGATTTATTACAAACACTATGCACATTTCAATGACCAGGTTCCATAGGATCCTGGTGACATCATCAGGTGTTAATTGTATAAAAGTTATCTAATAAAGGAATATAAAGGCATAAAAAGAGAGAGAGATGATGATGATATATATATAAGCAAGCATACTCTGGTGGATGTATAATATGGATGAACAGCACAACATAAGTGAACTGAGAGAACAGTTCTGTATAAGAGGGTCTGGTACATCATTTATTTAATTTTTTTTTTTACAAGACAATTATGTAATACAAACCTGAATTTCATTTATTTCTATTTTTCAGGCAACTCCCTGATTTAGAACTTGAAGGGTTGCTTAAGAGGCATTTTACACAAGTAGAATTTTTCCAAGGCACGGTTATGGATGCCAATGATTTAGAAAGAGTAAAGGTAAATAACATAAGACTCCAGAGCTGTGTTGTGATATCAATCGTTTGTGTGTGTGACCAACTTTCATGTTTAGATTCAATATTTTTGTGAACCTTTGCATTCCTCTTTTTTAAAAGGTTTTAAGAATATCTGTCTGATGAACTATTGAGGCCTCCTGATGAGTTAAAGGGTAAACAGCCCCCACCAACCCCAACCCTCCACACACACACCCACACCCTTTTTTCAGTAATGAATGACCATGGGATTTTCATCTAGAAGGTTCCCCTCTGAGGCTCAAGTCTGGACAAGGTTGTTTATGGGAGACCAGCAGTCACCCCTTCTCTACACCACCAATATTGTCCAAAGGAAAGGCAAAGGGCCTAAGGTACTGTGGTAATGGGGCTACACCCCACAGACAAGACCACAAAAGCAATCCTAGGGACAATGGCCAGCGACACCCGCCTGGTGCAACAGCCACCCCACCTAGCAGGGCTCTTTTTTCAGATGTGCCGTTGAAGTTCTGATCTTGCGGAGGAGCTCGGCAGTAGGGGTCCAAGTACACCTGATGTCTCGATGGCAACCAGTGCAAAGAGAGAGCAGCCAGACAATCCCCCGGGGAAAACACTTTACAATATTAAATACTTACACAATGTTTAGCAGAAGAAGTTATAGACTAAACAATAATCTAATGTCAATTTATTAATTGCCTCATTGCTTCACAACAGTAATTTCAGATAAAGACATCCCATCACATTAGTGTTAATGGATGGCATTGTAGTTTGGTTTTGTATTTTCTGTTTAAAGAAAAACAAAATAAAGAAAAGAAAGAAATATTTGCTATTCTCTAATGATATGAATGGTCAATATAATTCCTTAACCTTTACTAACTACCAATATTTGTCTTGGAGAATATTTGAAATTTAAAAATATATATATATATGAAAAGTGATGTGTGTTACAGGTTCTTGGAAATGTTTGCTTTATTGATTTGAAATTGAATTTTTTATTTACATACATATATATATTTATTTATCTTTTGTTCTTAGAATTTTTTTTTTCTGAAAAATCTCTATCAACAAAGTAAATTAAGAAATAATGATAAGAATTTATTTGAGCACAATTTCTCTTTTTTATCCCTATTGAGATTTTGATATCAATTGAAAGTCATTTGTGTAAATATTTATCTTATGAGCTTATTGGTTGACAAATCATGTTTTAACTGAATAACAAATACAGTGTATAGAATATTATGCTTAAGAATATTTGAACGTCGTTTTCTGAAATAAATATTATGCTATTCTGTTTTGTAGATAGCCAAGTAAATATAAAAGAGATATTAATAGTGTAGATGTGTATGATCTAAATGTATTTTGTTATGTAAAATATTTCAGAATTTAAAAAAGAGGAAGTTGTCTAGGTAAAATTGACTGTAGTTTGTTCAAAAGAATTTTAATTGCTTGATAAAAGAATTTGTTTAGATTTTGTGTTGGTAATCTAAGATTAAAGCCTGGTGGGAATAGTGCATGACTGGAACCCTGATACTGTCATAAGAGTTACTGCAGTGTCACTCTCATTAACCCTGTCAGGACTGCATTGACCACATTTCTAATGAAATACACTCTATTTTATCTAATTAGTGAATAATTTTGAGGGATTTACTAAAGTTATTAATTATTTCATTACTAAGATAGTAACTTAATGTAAGGTTTTTATATACAATTATGTTGGAAGCTATTAATTTAAATTGGAAACCTTTAAAATGGGTGGTTTTATTTCATAGAGCCAGAACTGGTTTTGGCCATATTTCTAATGATATACAACCTATTTCAATTAATTAATGAAGAATTTCGAGAGATTTACTAAAATTATTAACTATTTCATTACTAAGATAGTAACTTAATGTAAGGTTCTTATATAAAAATATGTTGGAAGATTTGACTGCTATTTCTTGGAGATAAATGACCATATAGGTGCCCCCTCATTTGCTTGTGATGTTTGTTGTTTTTGTTGTTTATTTTGTTTTGAAGGTTGTTTTGTTTATTTTTTGTTGATGTTGCTTTGTTTTTTTTTTTTGTTCTCTTTATTTTTTTTTGTTTTTTTGTTTTTTCGCATACTAGTTTAACAAAGTTTTCTTCTGACTGAAACAGATATGTAGTAATCTGTTCGAAACAGGAATAGTCATGAAATTCTATCCTTATATATGAAATAGTGTTACATGGAATAACATAGCAGAGAGTTTAGATGTAAACTATAGAGTATCATAGATATACAGTTCATGGTTGACACAAGAAATGTGTAAAACTGCAATCCTTCAAAACCTTTCATCATTTTCTTCTTCTGACAAAGAATTTGTTTCAATAAATAACTAAGCCAAGCTTGTTCTAGCTATTGGATATCTTATTGCTCACAGATAGGACCACGCAATTAGTTTTCTCTTCTTTCTATTTTCGTCTTTCCTTTTTTTTCTCTTGTTTTTTTTTCTTTTTCTTTTGCTTCCTTTTTTTCATTTTATTCCTTCAATCAACTTTATTTCTTCTTTCTCTCCTTTATTTTTCTTCTCTTTCCATTGTTTTTTCTCTCCTAACAATTTAGTGTTTCTGATATTAACATTAAAATGGTAATATAGTATATTTCTAATATTACAATATTACAATTCTTATTTGATCCCTACATGATGTCTAACTTGGTATATTCCTCTAGTATTACAATATTATAACTCTTTTCAGTTCCTTCGACATCCCTGATAGATAGTATCAGAAATGGAAAAGTCTGTGATCTTGTTGTTTGATTCAATCGGTTGATACAGTACTATCTATCTAGTACCAACACAACATCATTTAAAACTGACTATATAGTATTATTCAACTAGTACCAACCAACAACTTACATAATTTAAGAGGAAAATATGGAATATGTAATATTGTACTTCTTCACCCACTTATTCCTGAGAGGGTTGTGGGGACAGAGTCCTCAAACACTCCTCCCAGCAGGTCCTGTCAGAAGCAACCATCTCCAACTGATCCGGCTGGATCCCCAAGTGAGACCAGCCAAGCTCATGGATGTTATCCACCCATCTTGTTTAGGGTCTACCCCTGGGTCTCCTACAGATTAGTTTTGCCCGTAAAATCTTTCCAGCAATTCTTTCCTGTGACATTCTTACCACATGCCCACAGTATCGGAGCTGTGATCTCTCAATTCAGAGTAGCGGCTCTACCTCCAGGTAGACTCTCTGATCTGTAATATTGTGCAATCAACATAATATAGTTGAAAAATTGTTTAACAGTTTAAGGTTCTATGTTTGAATTTGATTAACTTCAGTTTAGCATAATACCATGAAATAAGTATTTATGACAAATTTGTAGTAAAAACAATTTTTAACAATAATCTGATATGTGAAGATCTTCTAGCACTATCAACTATATTTACTTTAAGTACTCCAAGCTAACAATGGCACCTCAATCTTAGAAAACGGAAAAGACACATTGGATAATGTAGCCCAAAGTACACTATACCGTGAGAAAAAGACATGATGGTCACAATTAGAACACCTTTGATGATATGTCTACTCAATCAGAACTGAACAAAACTTAAACATTTTTGGTCAAAACTGACAAGAACAATATATACAACATCACTATATGAAGAGAAAAATATTTCTATTCAAGTACAAACTAAAATAGATATGATCTTCCTTCCTCAATACTTACCTACTTTGGTGACTAGACAAACTAATGAAATATGTTTCATTTTATCTCTTGTGTTCAACAAATCTTTAAACTGATCATCTATTTTCATCTGACAATAATTATTATGTTAAAGTACTCATAATTTTAATAGTTATGGTACTTATTGGCACTCTTTTCCTCTCTTTCTTTGATGTTTGCCTATAAAAGATGTTATCTAGAGAAGCCTTCAAGCATCAACATACCGTAAGCTGTTGCTTGGAGCTGGAAACTATTCATAATTAGTAGAAAACTATTGAGATAAAAGAAAAATAGATTCTATCGTGAGCTGTAATAAAGTATGTAAGTTATATATGTATGTGTGTGTGTGTGTCTGTATTTGTATATGTATATATGTGTGTGTGTGTATTTTTGAGCTTGTGTATGTGTATTTGTGTGAGTGTAATGTGTGTGTGTATTTTTGTGTGTGCGTATGTGTATTTGTGTGTGTGTGAGTGTAATGTGTGTGTATGTGCGTATAGGTGTATGTATGTGTGTGTATTTCTGTGTGCGTGTGTCTGTATTTGTATGTATGTATGTGTGTGTATGTATGTATGTATGTATATGTATGTGTATGTATATGTATTTATACACTGTGTCTTGAAATAGTTGCTAATGGAAGAAAGAACAATCATCCAATTTTGATTAGTTCTGTGGAATGTAAATCTTGTTCTTTCTACATATTTAGTGTTAGTTCTTGTTTGTCTACTGTAATTCCCGGTAAGAAAGCTTGCGTAAATATAGATAATAATAACAATAGTAATAATAGTAATTGTAATAATAACAATAGTAATAATTATTTCTACTTTTGGCACAAGGCCAGCAATTATCCTAGTGTATTACTGGTACTTTATTTAATCGACCCCGTAGGGATGAAAGGCAAAGTTAACCTCGGCGGAATTTGAACTCAGTCCGTAATAGTAATAGTAATAATAATAATTTCTTGTATAGGCACAAGGCCAGTAATTTGGGAGGAAGGGAAAGTTGATTAAATCGACCCCAGTACATTACTGGTGCTGTATTTTATCAACCCCATAAGGATGAAAGGCAAAGTTAACTTCAGCGGGATTTGAACTCAGACCATAAAGGACCGTAACTTTATGCCACAAAGCATGGTGTCCGACGCTCTACCGATACTGCCAATCCACCGCCCTAGTAATAGTAATAATATTAATATTACTATTGTAATTCTACTTTAGGCACAAGGCCAGCAATTTGGGGAGAAGAGAAAGTTGATTAAATTAACCCCAGTGCATTACTGGTACTTTATTTTATCAAACCCATACACATATACACATTAGCTTCTCATACACATACACATATACACATTAACCTCTTCTATACATTTATACTCTGTATTTCCATCACAAGTATTCTTCTTGTATATGTGTGTGTGTATGTGTTTGCACTATACTTACACACACACACCCATACACACACACACACACGCACACATACACACACACACATATATATAATTAGTAAAACAAACATGTTTTCTCCTCCCCCATCTTCCTCCAAAGTAGTGAAATACTTTTCTTATGTCATCTACTTACAAATGTAAACTCTTACATTGTAAATGTACCATGAAATCACTAAGATTTTCATTTATATTCCGTTTCTCATCTCTACCCTCTCTCAGACCACCCAAGTATGCTTCCTAATAATATTAATTTTTAATTCTTTATTTCACCTTACACAGTCTCTTTTGCCCACCTCTCTTGGACATTAACTTAAAATATCACAAGGTTGTTATTTCTGTTATTTCTGTTATTTAGCTGACAGGTCAGCCCTCAGCCAACACATTATCACCAAAAGCTTTCCAACCATACCCTACCATCTATCTTTTATCAGATGTAATGTATCTAAAACTACATTATCTAATGTGTCCTTCCATATTTTTATGACAGAAGTGTGTGATTTGAGGGAAATTTGGCTGTTATTTCTCTCAGGTCACATAGCCATGTAGAGGCTCACTTAGTTTGTCACAAGTTAGGCAGCAAATTGGAGAGTTAGAGAGGGTGAGAGAAGTAATAGTGTTGTCATCATAATTCTTATTCTGTTTAGTACTGTACCTTTCATCAAGAGTGGGAGAGAAAGAGAGAGGGAGGGAGAGAGAAGGAGGGGAGAAAGGAAGAAACAAGAGAGAGAGGGGGAGAAACAAGAGAGAGAGGGAGAGAGAGAGAAGTATTAAAATGTCATCATCATGTTTATATTCTATTAACAAACATTACATCTTTACATCTTTATATTTTTACATTTTTTACATCTTTTAAATATTTATGGTTGCTGTTTTTTTTCAGATTCAGCAGGCAGATGCATGCTTGGTGCTAGCAAACAAATACTGTGATGATCCTGACCAAGAAGATGCTGCTAACATCATGAGAGTAATCTCAATCAAGAATTACCATTCAGAGATTAAAGTTATTGTCCAGCTGTTGCAGTATCACAATAAGGTAAGCCAGTTTACAATAGATTGGTGGATTGGCAGTAGAATTGGTAGAGCATCGGACAACACGCTTTGTGTCATAGGGTTATTATCTGAGTTATATGTAAATAATGTGTGTGTGTGGGGGGGGGGGGGTATTTCCCTGAATGTCTAAACATTATTTTCATATCCTGCCGAGGTTAGCTTTGTCTTTCATCCTTACATGGTCGATAAAATAAATTACCAGTAATGCACTGGGGTTAATTTAATCGACTTTTCCCCTTCCCAAAAAAATTGTTGGCTTTGTGACTAAATCAGAAACCATTTGAGGCAGTGGATTGACAGTAGCCGGTAGAGTGTTGGACAACATGCTTTGCAGCATAAAGTTACGTCCCTTTACGTTCTGAATTCAAATCTCACTAAGGCTACCTTTGCCTTTCATTTTTATAGGGTCAATAAAATAAACTACCAGTAATGTACTGGGGTCGGTTTAATGGACTTTTCCCCCTTCCCTTCAAATTACTGACTTTGTGCTAAATGTCTTTGTCTAAACCTTATTTTCATTTATTTCCATTTTTTCCAGGCTTACCTGTTGAACATTCCCAGTTGGGACTGGAAACGTGGTGATGATGCTGTGTGTATTGCTGAATTAAAGCTTGGATTTATAGCTCAAAGTTGTTTAGCTCCTGGCTTCTCCACACTTATGGCTAATTTATTCACAATGAGGTCTTACAAACCAGTAAGTAGATGTCTTCATGATTCAATTGTCTTTTAATTATCCCTGGAATTTGTTCTTGTTTTCCCTTTATTTGTGGTGCCTTTTCCCTTGGACTCTACTGTTTCATACAACCCCACACACAGAGAAACACATACACACACACATACAGAGAAGCACATACACACACAGACAGAGAGAGAAACATACTCACATACAGAGAAGCACACGTACACACACACAAACATAAACATACACACACACACACCCTGACATACACACACACACACCCTGACATACACAGACCTGGAATGACTCTCTGATGATCAAGCTATGCACTCTATCGAGTAATGTTACTTGAAAGACCCTTCAGAAGAACCCAATTTGGCTACTTGTATTCACAATCCTAGTCTTTCAGTCATCACCCAAGATTTATGACCATAGGTAAGGGCTGGCACAAATACTGAATTGAAGATAGCGAGTTTGGCTTTTACACCTACCTCCCTTCTTCTGATTACCGAATGCTGAAGCTGGCACATTACTGCACCAACTCTTGCAATTCTTGCACTTAATTCAACCTCGTGTCTTCCATCATTTACAATATTTCCCGGTGTCAAAGACGCTACTTTTTTTCCTAAAATAAGTCTCAAAAATCTACCATGTGTCCTGGAGGCCGAAGGTTGTTTATTATTTTTTTTTTTTTTATTTTTGGTTGTCAAAATTAGGGTGCGTCCTCGAGGACAAAGTATCTTAGGCATCGGGAAATATGGTACATTAATTTAAAACACGAAGATTAAAATAATAGAAACCTAGTATTGAGATCTCCCATTCATGTCGGAAAGAAAAGAATCCAATGGAAGAAATTAGATACGTGATGCCATGGACTTGAAGGAAGATATTTCTACACAATTCTAAATCTTTGACAGATTGTTCATACTACATAGTAAATAACATTTAGAGTCTTTCATTTGCAGGACTATATAGTTTTGGAACCTAATACCCTAACCATGTGTTACTAGTAATCACATCTAATACAGTTAACTCACCCAACTAACCTTATACTTCCACCCAACACCTCATACACTTTCTTTCCTCCAAGAGAAATAAACATTTTTTTTTTTTGCCTGAAAAAAGAAAAAGAAATTAAAGGTTATCAGAAAGTAATTTTTTTTTATTATTAAATTACCAAAAAAATTTTTTCTATTTGTTATAAAAATAAACTTTATCATAAAAACTAAATTCCTGTAAAGCTTCTGTCGGAAGCTGTTTACCTTAGTTAGTTCCAAATGTGAAGAAATCAGGTGAAACTGAAGGTGTGTGGCATAAATTTAGATAAAGAGATGGTTTTAAAACCTATCCGAACACAAACCTTTTCTCCCAACTATTCCAGATTTTTTATTTTTAGTTTTTAGTTTTTATTTTTCTATTTTTTTATTTTTTTTATTTTTTATTATTTGGTTGAAATACACAACTTATATAAGGAATGGTGGTTACTTTCTTGGTTTCTTTTGTATTTTGTTTGCTTGTTTTGGGGGTGTTTTTTTTCTTTGCACTGAAAACATGTAGTCTAGAATTGCAGAATATTTGATGAATAGTGATGGGAAAATCACTGGAACAGAAATTGTTCTGGGAAATGTAATGGTAGGAGGAAAAAAAAGATGTTTATGAGAATGTTAGTGTTTTGTGTGAATAATTAAGGAAAACATTAAAAAAAAAATTCTGAGTTACTTAATAGAGTTTTCAGTTGGTGAATATGTAATCATACATATATTAATAGAATTCTTCTCCCTAAACTGAACACATTGTATGTGTGTGTGGGTTTTTCGGGGGGTGGGGGGGGGATATGTGTGTGTGTGTTTGCATGTACGTGTGTGTGGATAAAGAAACAGAAAAAGAATGTTACTTAGAAATGTTTGTATTTACGTAATTAATTTATTTTATTATTTACCTACAAAAATAAAATGGCTTAGGAAGATATTAAAATAATTTTTTTTTTTAAATCTTTATTACTAAGCAATTATTATTAATTGGAAAGAGAAATAATATTTGAAAATGTCTAGAAAAGAGTTTAAAGATTGTGTTTATGGCAACAAAATTGATAGAGTAATTTTCAATTTCTTTACAAAGAGTTTTTCCAAAGAAAGAAAAAAGAAAAGTTTGCAACATTTATATTTTTTACAATGGCTGTTGGTGGAAATAAAGCATTTTGGTGAACAATTGTCTTTACCAGACTCACAGCACAACTGAAACATAACCCTTCAGTTCAGCTGATAAGATTGCACTCAGTAAAGTGTTCAGGGTAGAAGTTTTAGATAATCTTAATGTTATTACAACACAGACCAGTTAAAGTATTAGACTTAATAACAGCCCAGAGTTTGACCTCTGCACCTACTTACTCAACCACATGTTTAATGTGAATTGATTTACATGAGAGAATTCAAACTTTTCATCTGTGAACTTGGGTGTGTGTTAAGCATACTTTTGGAATTAAAATCAATTATAAACAGTTATTTATAATCTTTTCAAAGGAGAATTAAAGATTCTATCAAATGTTTGTAGGAGTTTCTAGACTAAATATTTCCATGATGCTGCTGTTGTTGAACAAATGACATGGGGTATTTTGTCTGACACTAACAATTCTGCCCCCAAAAAGGGACTATAAATAATTGTTCCTGCCCCAACCCCCATTCCTTACAAGAAACCCTTTAATCCCCATGAATTTATAAAATGGTCTTGTTGTTCCACTTTTCAACATTTCTCAGAAAGGCCCTACTCCCCTCCACACACACACACACACACACATATAAATATACACACACATACATACACACATACACACACACACACATACCTACCTACATACACACACACACACATACATACATATACACACATATGCCCACATACACATACATACACACACACATATACCCACATACACACACACACACATACATACACACACATATACCCACATACACACACACCAAAATAAGTTGTGTATTTCCACCAAATAAATTTCTTCTTTCTCTTATTTCAGTCTCCTGACATGGCACAATGGCAGAATGACTACATGAGAGGAACTGCAATGGAAATGTACACAGAGTATCTGTCCAGTTCATTTAGTGGAATGACTTTTCCAGAAGCAGCAGAGTATTTACAACATTTACTTGGATTTCTGGATTTCTTCTTTTTCTTCTTCTTCTTTTTCTTCTTCTTCTCCTTCTCCTCCTCCCACTTATTCCTGTTGATTTCTTACAGTTTTTCTAAAGACATCCAAGTATGTTACCAACTGAAGCTTCAGCTTCTTCTTCTTCTTTGTCCACTTATTCCTGAGAGGGTCGTATGGGCAGAGTCCTTAAACACTCCTTCAAGCGGGTCCTGTCAGAAGCAACTGTCTCCAACTGATCCGGCTCGATCCCCAAGCAAGATCAGCCAAGCTCATGGATGTTATCCAACCATCCTGCTCGGGATCTACCCCTGGGTTTCCTGTCGGTTGGTTTTTTCCCGTAAAATATGTCCAACAATTCTTTCCTGAGATATTCTAACCACATGTCCATAGTATCGGAGCTGTGATCTCTCAATTACAGAGAAATAGTGGCTCTTCCTGGAATAACTCTCTGATCTCCAAGCTACACACTCTATCGAATAACATTACTCCAAAGACGCTTCAGAGGAACTCCATTTCGGCTGCTTATATTCACAATCGTATTCTTTTGGTTATTACCCCAGATTCATGGGTTAATTTTATATGCTATATATTGTTGGGAATTATCAAGAATCTTGGGGGTAATCATATATGCTAATTTAAATGTGGACTAATTCCATGTTCCACAATTATTCTAATTTTTGTTTCATAATTAATATAATATATCTTCAGATAGTTCTATTTATTCATTATAAGTTTCTCCCAATGATATGTAATTAATTGTTTCTACTATTGGCACAAGGCCAGCAATTACCCAGTACATTACTGGTACTTTATTTTATCGACCCCGTAAGAATGAAAGGCAAAGTTAACCTCGACGGGATTTGAACTCAGAAATGGCAAGGGTCGTAACTCTATGTGTCAAAGCATGGCGTCCGACCCTCTACCGATACTGAATGTAGATTCATTATGAGTAAAAGCAAGCAAGCTAGATGAAAATCCCTTACATTCTATTATGATGATGCTAGTGGTTACAGTGGAGACTGTTAGAAAGAACAATTAAATTGGATCCAAAACTCTTCTGGGAATTCAAAATAGATTTATTGACAAAGCTAATGGATTATGTAAACACAAAAACAACAACAAAAAAATGGAATACAGAAGAATTAATTTCTGCTGTGAAAGTAACTAAGACTAAAAGGGTGATACTAACAAATATTTAGTCAGATTTTAATATCTTTAGAAGTAGGAATTTCAAATGTCAGATCATGAATACCGTTGAGACATATGTTGAAATGAATAAATGTATTATTCCAGCCATAATCAGGATCTTTTATGTTATTATCATTACCACTCCTATGATTCCACTCCCACAGTTTGCTGTCGTTGTTATTGTTATTGTTGCTGCAGTTTCACTTCATTTGACCCCTGTGGTAGGGCCTCCATTAAAATATGTTATCACCGTTATCATCACTATAACGCCACTCCTACAGCATTTGCTGCTACTGTTTCAAAATCAGAAAACAGTACAGCTCCCATGACTTTCAGAAACATTCTTTCATGCTCAGAGTTGCTGCATTGGTTGTTAGCTATCGGGACACTGCATCCTTTGAAACTTCCAAGCTTCCTGAAATTCACCTACACTACACCTGATATTCCCCTTCCATACACATATACACATGTGTATGTGTACATCTGTATGTATATCATGACTCATGCACTGTTCACTTTCCTGAAATTTGTACATTATTCTATGTACTATACATGCACCTTTGATGAATTGTAGTGTACCTGAGCAGTGTACACAATAATTTTCATTATATTATATTATAAAATAGTTCTGAAATTCTTGGCTTTGGTTTGTTCTAAGATATTTGGAAATCTTTTTAAGAGTAATTACAAATCTTGTTTAGAAATATTTTAGAAGCTAAATGAAAATTATTTTGGGATCAAATTCTATCAGTTGAGGAAATATATCTTCTCATTTTTACTTCCTGTTCTTAGCTGGTGAATTGTCTGAATTTTATACCTGAGTGAAGGAAGTATTTTCTCTTGTATTGGCCTATATTTTCATTCTTAGTACATTCCAAACCTAGTACACTTTTAGTGCATTTAACCAGTACTATTTCACATTGGCAAATTGTCATTTTCCATTATATAACTGCGAAGTTTGCCAGTCTTTAACCTTACACATAAAACCTATGATATGTAATAACTACAACAACAAAAATGTTTTATAAGAAGCTCTCTTATGATCACCTTTATTATAATCAGCCTTATAATACACTTATATTTCTATAATGGCATACTCTTGGGTCTTGAACAATCATCCTCCCCCACCCATGCTTTTATTCTAAACCCCTACTTATCAAATTTAGCTAATCTATCTCTGGCGAAATTTTATTTTAAGTGGTAACATTCCTGTGATAATTAATTTTCTTTTTACATTAAAAAAAAAACATTGTACATTAGAAGAGAAGAACATTACAAGAAATTGCATACCTTATAAAATAAATAGGATGGGTTGGGGTCTGAATATGTAAACTAAACAACTCATTTTGTTTGTTTTGTTATTTTAAATCAAGGAAAACAACTTAGAAAAATTACCAATTACCATACACAGCCTATTATTTGGGACCCAAGAGGAGATTGAAAGGGTTTATAGCAATTATTCTATAAGAATCCAGCTTCTATAATTTTCGGCAAAGGCAGGTGAGTGCATGGCTTTGATAAATGCCAAGCAGCGAGAAACAGCTGTCAGCCATTCTCCCAGCTTTTGCCGAAAATATAAGTAAGTGACATAGTCACTACTTTAAAACTGATAGCGAATGGTCTTCTAAATGTTTTTAATTAAACATACGGTATATTGCCAAATATACTATACATACATTCATATATATATATATATATATATATATATATATATATATATATATATATGAGTAAATTTGTCATGAATATACATAACATCTCAATGAAAAGAGATTGTTAAAATAATCTCATTTAGAGAAGCAAATACATATAGAACAACTTATACAAAATCACTGAGGGTAGATTACTGTAGAAGCATCTTTCCCTAGGGATAAATTACCCTTACCGCAGTTTCAACACCCAAAGAATAACAGGGAGCCTTTCAATAGAACAGCATGGCTACAGTTAACACTACTATTAACTAATCCAGTTGAATTTCAATTTCAAAAATTTAAATAAGAGAAAGAGATAGGAAAAAAGAAAGTGAGGAGGAAGAGAGAATGAAGAGCAAAAGAGATGATTTACAATCACAAAACTTGCTATTGGTTTCCTTCTAAAATTATCATAATTTCTCATTAATATTTAAAAATTATTTGCATCACATATATTTTGGGTTTTTTTTCTATTTTGTTTGGCCAACCCAGCTAGAAATAGATACTAATCATATTTCATAGTTGAATAAGTTAGTAGTAACAAAAACAGCCAGATGTTCAAAAATAAAATAAGTTAAAATAGATACATTAATTCAGATACAAATATCTAAATTTACATGTTTTTTTAAAAAGGTGTGGGGGTGGGGAGGGGAGGGGGGGGGGGGGTAGAGGAAGTGGGTATAATAACTGGGGTTTTTTTTTTAGGTGGGTGGAATGAGAAGAGTTATTTTGTGCAATATTTAGAAAGTAATATTGTTGACTGCACAAGATTTATGGATATGACAACTTCACTACTATTGTTGGTAATCTACATGATAAAAGCGCCCAGTACTCTCTGTAAAGTGGTTGGTGATTGGATGTGTATCCAACCATACAAAACTGGCCAAACAGAATTGTTGGCTTTGTGCCTAAGCCAGAAATCATTTGTATTATTATTATTATTATTAATATTATTATTTGTAATCATAGAATTGAAATTACATTGGCTGAGAAATTAGCATAACTGTTTAATATTTTAACCTTACATTTATATACAAGACACCTACATATAATATTCTCTCTCTCTCTCTCTATCTATCTATCTATCTATCTATCTATCTATCTATCTATCTATCTATCTCTATCTCACACACACATCTCTCAGTACAATATATATATTAACCTATTAAACAAGTTACAAAACTAGAATTTGATTTTGTATGTATATATATATATATATATATGTATATATATATATATATATATATATACTCCCCACTCTCAGCATGAAGCTAATAACACTTTGTACCATTGACTCCTGCGTTTGTTTGATTGTCATTTATATATATATATATATATATATATATATATATATATATATATATATATATAGAGAGAGAGAGAGAGAGAGAGAGAGAGAGAGAGAGATTAAATGAGTGTCAATGATTGTTGGAAGAGGTAGCAACGCAAATGTGGCTAGTGTGACATCTGTGTGTGTGTGTGTGTGTGTGTGTGTGTGTGTGTGTATGCATGTGTGTGGGTGTATATATATGCCCACATCAGCATGAAACAACTGTCATCATCACCATTATCATCACAAGCACCACCATCATCATCACCATCATCATCACAACCACCACCATCCTCACCATCATCACCACCATCATCATCACCATCATCACCACCACCATCATCATCACAACCACCACCATCATCACCATCATCACCATCATCACCATCATCACCACCACCATCATCATCACAACCACCACCATCCTCACCATCATCACCACCATCACCATCATCATCACCATACAATGATAATGTACGTATTTCTTTAACACTACATAGTAAAAATACTAGTAATGAGTATATTTTGTTTATAATATTTTATGATATATTATCTTCTAGGTTATGTTTCACGAAACTGAAACTGTTGCTGTTAGCTATAGAAGCCCGTCTTGGTGATAGCAGAGAAAGTTCTCTAGCAATTAACCCAGGACCTAAAATCAAAATAGAAAGAGCAACTCAAGGATTCTTCATTGCAGAATCTGCTGAAGAAGTTAAAAGGTATTTTCTTTCTCAGTCTACATCATCATCACCATCATCATCACCGTTGAACATCCGTTTTTCCACGCTGGCATGAGTTCGATGAGTTATCTTGTTGTGAGCAATGAACAGGTCAGGTGACCATGTCTTTTTCATACAGAACTGATTTGGGCTTTGTTTCTACAGCTGGATGACCTTCCTAGCACCAACCTCATTTATATATAGTTATATGTGTGTGTGTAAATGTGTGTGTATGTGTGTGAAAGAGACCTCTCAAATAAAATTGAGACAGCCATACATACACATATATCCTCACTTAGCTACAGTTTCATTTGAAAGAGACCCTACTAAGCAGATTTGAGACAGCCTCACACCCGTAGCCCTTTTTCCAATCCCTCTATTACTGGTGAGAGGAAGGTAGGAATATATCCCTCAGACAAGAGATATGGCAATAGTATGGGCTCTGCTAAAGAAACCCAAGGGCCAGAGGAGAGTGTTAAACTGAGTCACAGATTAAATGTGCCCCTTGAGAAGAAATGTACCCTCTTGTGGGTTTACACACAGTTTCTATCTCCCAAATTTCACACACATAAAGTTTAATCCAATCTATGACATAGTGAGATTGAACCAGAAACCACCTATTTGCAATACAATTATTTAAAACCACAACCTATATAGTTTCCACTGATTATTCTCTGTTATCCATTTTTAAAATTTTCAACCTGTCACATATTCAATTATCATTTTCGTTTAATATTCTGAAAAGAAAGCAATCGTTAAAATCTTAAATTTTAATTAAGATCTGTTTCAATTTAGTATATTTATTTATGTATTTATGTTATTTATGTTATTGTTTCTAGGGCCTTCTATTACTGCAAGACTTGCCATGGAGTTGTTACAGATGTTCGAGCTATTAAAAAGTGTCGATGTCGGCCAGGTAGGAATATTGTTTGTTTTCATTTGCATCTGTCATGATTAATTTCAGCATTGTACTAGAAATAAACTGACAATGTAACTGAAAGGAATTTCAAATAACATTTATTAATTGTTGTGAATTACGGAACAGAATAATTGGTGAAGAATATCTAAATATTCAGAGAGCAATATTTTATTCTGTCGTTATCAATATGAACTCTCATTGTTCTGAGATTTATATATGAAGCAACTTATCTAATTGAATACTATTGCAATATTTCTGTTTTGTACATTTTTACATATTTTTCTTCTTCTTCTTCTTTGCCCACTTATTCCTGAGAGGGTCGTCCTCAAACACTCCTTCCAGTGGGTCCTGTCAGAAGCAACCGTCTCCAACTGATCCAGTTGGATCCCTAAGTGTGACCAGCCAAGCTCATGGATGTTATCCAACCAGCTTGCTTGGGGTCTACCCCTGGGTCACCTGCCAGTTGGTTTTGCCTACCAACACTTGCTGATCTTAGACTGTAGGCTGGTGTAGCATTAAGTATTTCTATTATTGGGGCAATCCCGCCGAGGTTAACTTTGCCTTTCATCCTTACGGGGTCGATAAAATAAAGTACCAGTAATGCACTGGTTAATTGCTGGCCTTGTGCCAAAAGTAGAAACAATTATTATTAAAGAATAAACTAGGGTAGTGGATTGGCAGTAATCGATAGAGCATTGGACAACATGCTTAGTGGCATATAGTTACGGTCCTTTGCATTCTGAGTTCAAATACCACTGAGGTTAGCTTTGCCTTTCATCCTTACAGGGTGGATAAAATAAAACACCAGTAATGCACTGGGGTCAATTTAATCAACTTACTTTCTCTTTCCTCTCAAAGTGTTGGCCTTGAGCCAAAACCATTATTAAAGAATAAACTAAAGAATCCACCTGAAATAAACTCTAGTACTATTGATGGAAACTTTTTTTTTTAATCATTAAGACATTCTCTGTAGAATGTAAATGGTGGAACAATGTAACTGTTTAGGAATCATCACATGATTTTCTGCAATCAATTTCTGTTGAAGTGTAAAACAATTCCAGTCTTTCCACCATTTTATTTATTCCTGAAACATCATTGTCTTAACATGCGTGATTAAATTTCTTAAATCTTCACATCAATCTGGACCAATATGCCATCAACATCCTTTTCTCTATTATCATTCTTCTTGATTAATATACTCTACAATACATTGTTGATTAATTTAGTCTTGATACTATTGAAAATCTTAATGGCAGAATAATTTCTGTTGTTAGAATTTTTAACACATTTGTTACTGATCCAGCCAAAACCAGCTTTGGCTCTATGAAATAAAGTCACCCTTTTTAAAGATTTCTACAAGCTACAGCTGCAAATTACATAGTTTCTTTACTATATATATATATATATATAGCTTTTTTTAAGGCCCCCATTGGTCACAAAGGCCCATGGTTTTGAACCGAGAAAGTTTCCCTCCAAGGCACAAACTTGCCAAAAAATTTGTTTGTAGAAGACCAGCAGTTGCCCATGCATACCAGTCTCCTCCCTCCCCCCTCCCCACTCCACGCCACTGATGTTGTTCAAGGGAAAGGCAATGTCTGATACAGCTTGGCACCAGTGACATCATAACCCATTTCTACAGCTGAGAAAATTGGAGCAATATGAAATAAAGTGTCTTGCTCAAGAACACAACACAAAACCCGGTTGGGAAATCGAACTCACATCTTCCCAATTGTAAGCCCAATGCTCTAATCATGAACACACACACACACACAATTAGCACGGTATACAATGGATAGCAAATATGCAACACAGAGTATCTCTCTCTCTCTCTCTCTCTCTCTCTCTCTCTCTCTCTCTCTCTCTCTCTCTCTCTCTCTCTCTCTCTCTCTCTGTAAAATCGCTTTAACCCACAAACAAAGCTCTCAGATTACCTTAACCCATAAAGAAAACATTCATACATTTGTGACACTGACTTGCCATGTCAAAAAATTTAATAAACAGAACCAGGAACCAGTCAATCAAGAAAAGACTTCCACTTATAACTCTTTACTATATTATTATCATCATCATTACCATTATCATTATCATCATCATTACCATCATCACCATCATCGTCATCAATATATTGATGTCTGCTATTTGATACTATTCTGTCTTATACAATTTCCATTTCAACACTATCTGAAAATATTCTTCTACTTACAGCCTTCTTTATTAACATTTTAAATAGCCAAATGAGGGGTTAAGTATCTAATAAATCCATTAGGTTTTCATTAACTCGTCCTCATATATGTATATATATATATATATATATATACATATATTTTATTGATATATATACATATATTTTATTAATATATATATATTTATATATATATATATATATATATACATATATATATACACACATACACATATATATATATATATATTTTTAATGTATATATATATATATATTTTTTTTAATACATATATATATACATATTAAAAATATATATATATTTATATGTGTGTGTATATATATATATATATATATATATATATATATATATATTGATATTTAATTTCATGATTCTATTTTTCAACTGAAAGCACCAGACATGAACAATTTAGAGTATTGATTAGATAACTAAACTTATTGTTTTCAAATTTCTTTTTCCCTCTCACAGTTGCATTATTCCGAAAAGGAGCATCCGCAGTTCTAGGTAGAGTGTAATATTATCTTATCTGTCACTGTTAGCAAGTCAACTCAGTCAAAACTATTTCTTTTAGTGCTAATAACAGACTCTGTTCAACTCTTCTGTTTACCGCTAACAACAGGCTCTCTGTTGAGTCATATTTGTTAATGATAGCAAACAGTTTTCATTGGGTCATTTCCATCTAATGCTAAACAACAGATTCTCTTGAACCATCTTACCAAAAAATCTTACCAAAAAATGTAATAATAGATCCTGTTTGGGTCGTCCTAACAACTGGCTCTATAAAGCTCTACAGCAGTGATTCCCAACATAGGGTGCACACCCCACAGGGGAGCAATTTGAATATTGAAGGGGGGCAATTTGAAAATGATGTTAATGAGAGCAAACTTCAGATTTTACCGTATTGCTTTTACAGCAAGGCAGCTTTGGTAGACATTACTGTCGGAAACTCCTGTCTCACCTCCTCCACACATGTTATTGTGTATCTGGCACCACCTACACCAAGGCAACTTTGGTAGACATTACTGTCAGAAACTCCTGTCTCACCTCCTCCACACATGTTATTGTGTATCTGGCATCACCTACACCAAGGCAACTTTGGTAGACATTACTGTCAGAAACTCCTGTCTCACCTCCTCCACACATGTTATTGTGTATCTGGCACCACCTACACCAAGGCAGCTTTGGTAGACATTACTGTCAGAAACTCCTGTCTCACCTCCTCCACACATGTTATTGTTCCTTTGACATCACCATACGCCAATTTGTTTACACTTTGTAGTTGATCATTGCTGTTTTTATATCAAAGTGGGACATAAAAATGTTTGAGATGTTGAGGTGGGACATGGTACACAAAAGCTAGGGAACCACTGCTCTACAGTAAGATGGAATCTCTAGGTGAGACATGGTACACAAAAGCTTGGGAACCACTGCTCTACAGTAAGATGGAATCTCTAGGTGGGACATGGTACACAAAAGCTTGGGAACCACTGCTCTACAGTAAGATGGAATCTCTATTTGAACATTTTCAAATGATGGTAACAATAGACTCTGTTGAACCATTGCTCACAGCTGACACTGTACGTTTCATTAAATGATAGCTTCACTCACTGTTGGCCATTTTTTATATAATAGTAACAATAGTTTCTGTTTGACCATTCCATAAATGGTAAAAAAACCAAAACAGCCTCTGTTGGACCAATCTTCTTCTCATTGTCATTAACAGAATCTGTTCAATTCATTTCTATTTAGCTGATTCTTCTTAACTAAAATAATGTCTTCAGATATTTTTTTATTTGGGAAAAGTCTTTATTTTATTTTTATCTGTTGCTTTAAATATAGTTCATTTATTGGATTATTGGCACATTTATTGATTTTAAGAATGATTAAATAAGCTTTGTATATTTCATAGTCCCTTTATGATCTGAGTTCAAATCCCACCGAGGTTAACTTTGCCTTTCATTCTTACGGAGGTCAATAAAATAAAGTACCAGTAATGCACTGGATTAATTGCTGGCCTTGTGCCAAAAGTAGAAACAATTATATTTCAGATGAAGATATTTTCTTAATTTTCTTATGACATATTTTATCATGCATCATACAGAAATATAAACAAGTAAAAGAAATTTAACTTTTTGCTTTCATTTTAAAATTATCATGGTGTTGATAATTAATTTATTACAGGGAATTCTGTTCTATAAATCCTAAAATGTGCCAGTAAAACAAGTAAATGACTCTAGTATTTCTGATATGTCACGAAGTCTGGTATATTGGTGTCTGTGGCCGTATTTATTGTTATATATTTTTTTTGTTTCTTCTTTCCAAACGGTGAAATTTTATTCGCTTTCGGTATTTTTATTTCTGTTATTTGCATTGTCATATATATATATGTGTCTATATATATCATCATTATATAAATATCATCATTATATAAATATATATATATGTCTATATATATCATCATTTAATGTCCATTTTCCACACTAGCATGAGTTAAACAAGTTGTCCTATTGTGATGATGACAAGTCAGGTCAGATGACTGTGTCTTGCTCATACAAAACTTTTTCTGGCTTGGTTTCTATAGCTGGATGTCCTTCCTAACACCAACCTCATTTACAGTGAGTGCTGGGTGCTTTTTGCCGTGGCACCGCCACGACCACTTTTACAGCTGAGTAAACTGGAGCAATGTGAAATAAAGTGTCTTGCTCAAGGAAACAACACATCACCCGGTCTGAGAATTGAACTCACAACCTTTTGATTGCAAGGCCAATGCTCTAACCACTAAGCCATGTGCCTCCATATATATACACACATACACACACACACACACACACACACACACATATATATATATATATATTGTATATTCTGTTGCTCTCCTGTCTTCATTGCACATCTCCCCAGTAACTCTATATTTATAACTTTAGTCACTATTGTCTAAATCATCATGACCTTCCAGACAGCAGTCAATGTTCTAATATTTGTATCTCTTTTGCTTTGTATTATTTTTGTCTGTGCTAGTATTTGTTTTTCTTGATCACTTGTGCAATGTTTCCATATTAATATATATATTATATATGTTCACATATGTTGGATCGTCAAATATGAAATTTGTAGAAACAAAACAAATTTCTACAAATTTCATACTTGACGAACCAATATATATATATATATATATATATATATATATATATGATTATTTCTGAAGACAGCATATATATGTGAAGGTATGTATATTTCCTCTGATAGTTTGTAAAATATTTTTACATAGATCTATATGATATACATACCAACACACACATATATATTCTAGAAACGATCGTAAAATGATGAATTTTTTAATATAAGGAACTTG
The DNA here is from genome assembly GCA_964016885.1 of Eledone cirrhosa. Lineage (NCBI taxonomy): Eukaryota > Metazoa > Mollusca > Cephalopoda > Octopoda > Eledonidae > Eledone > Eledone cirrhosa. Next base: position 7,223,830 of record OZ024750.1, on the reverse strand, counting down.
TTCTTTGTTTTTATTCATTGTTTTTATTAATTTATCTTGACTCTGTTGTCCTGGGATTTTCATCGAAAAGTTTTGAGTGCATCTTCTCTTTTCATGATATTTGGATTACATTGAGTTCTTCATACGGATTGGACACTACTGTATATTTAGGTAGATTTTTCTACATACATATATATATATATATAAATATATATAAACAGATACACACATATATGTATATATAAATGTATGTGTGTATGTATTTTCTCATTTTCTGTGATATAGTATAAGAACATCTCTGTATGTAAAACCACTTATAATATATACATGTATATATATTATTTCATGTGTGCGTATATATATATGCATGTATATATATATATATATATATGACATTCTACATTACATCTAAGTGTGTTTCTTCTTGGTAACTTGTATTTCATAGTCTTTTTTTTATTGTCTTATGTTAGATATTTCTTTACCTTTCAACTACCAAACACCTTTATGTGTTTATTTGTTTGTTTGTTTTTCAAAATTCATAGCAATACTTTGCTTTATTTAGATATATATCCATCTACATTCAAATCTCACTGGAGACAGCTTTACCCTCATCCTTCAAAGGAGCCAATTAAATCTATTTATCTTCTTCTTCTTCTTCTTCTTCTTCTTGAGTCATCCCTCCATCGAAGGGGAAACATTCATTTTGCTTTTACTAATGGCTAGAATATATGCAACTCACCATGCCTACATAATCATAGATTTCTCTGTTAACTAGAGCATGGAGCAGTTGTGTCAACCTATTCTCGAATTAATAGTTGATCATCTGTGAAACCACTGGTGTCCATGACTCTAAGGTCATCTAATTAAACTGATGATTGTCACATGAGCTACTGCTTATTATGAGACAAGCAGGTTTTTACCTTCCATCATACTAGAATCAATAAAATATAGTACCAGTCATGTAACAGGGTTGACATAATTGACTGATCTTTCATCCAAAATTCCTGGCCTTTTATCAATGTAACTAATTATTGGTGCGACTAACAGTAATGGATTGGCAGAATTGTTAGAGAGTCAGAGAAAATTCTCTTCAGTATTTGTTCTGACTCTTTATGTTCTGAGTTCAAATCACGCCAAGGTTAACTTTGCTATTGGTCTTTCTAAGTTTGATAAATTAAACGACTAGTCCACCTATTGGAGGTCAATATAAGTGAATTTCCTCTCCCAATCACCGCACATCCACCCACCCACAAATTCCTGCCCTTGTGCCTAAATTAGAAGCAATTATTATATTTTTCGGTGGATTAGCAGAATCAGTAGAACGTCAGACACCATGCATAACAGCATAGAGTTATGTCCCTTTAGGTTCTGAGTTCAAATCTCACCGAGGTTAGCTTTATCTTTCATCCTTACAGGGGTCAATAAAATAAAGCACCAGTAATACACTGGGGTCGATTTAATTGACTTTCCCCTCCCTTCAAATTGCTGGCCTTGTGCCTATAGTAGAAGCCATTATTATATTTTCTCCAAGTTAACTTTGCCTTTCATCCTTACAGGGTCGATAAAATAAAGTACCAGTAATACACTGATAATTGCTGGCCTTGTGCCAAAAGTAGAAACAATTATATTTTCACCAATGTAATATATTTTTCTTCTGTAGTTATTTAATGTTTTTTAAGTTATTTTTGTTTTATTCTCTGTTCCTCCACATTAGGTAAGTAATGTTTCAATCATAATTGACTTTTGATTCTATTTTATGAACACTGTATTAATTTCTCCTTTGCTAATGTTAGATATATGTAAATTTATGTAAATTTATATTCATGCATTTCTCTTGTTTTCTTTGTTATCAGAGTTATATCTTAAATATCAATGCTTTGTCTCTACAGGTTGTTAAAATTCTAGCTGTGAAAATATCTTTTCTTCATTTTGTTTTTCACTGTTTATTTATATTGATGTTATTTTTCTCTCTCTTTACATATATATATATATACATATATATATATATATATTTGTATATACATATATATATACATATATATATATATATTTGTATATATATATATATATATATATATATATTTGTATATATATTGAAGGCAATAACCATAATATATATATACATATATATATATATTTCTCTCTCTGTTTCTCAAAATTTTGAGATAATTCATCTTTATTTCTTTTCACAGCATCGGGTAAGAAAATCCTGCCCTTTTTAACTGTTATGGGTCAATAGCAATAATATTCCACACATTTATGCTTTATTTAATGTATTTAAATCACTGTGGTTATTGTTGTGGTTTTTACCATTGTATCTTTTATGCATTTTTAGCTATAGCTAGTTAGTAAAACCATGCCAGTAGTTGGTTAGCTTATATTCCGTTTGCATGAGTTAGATTCACTTTTTAATCTGTATCTGTGTGTATGTATGTACATATATATATATGTATGTGTATTTGTGTCTGTGTGCATGTGTGTATTTTCTTTATTATTAATCTTTAAATCTGTTATAAATATTATTGCATTCTTTCTCACGTTTTATGCTTGTTATATATTTGAACATAAATTAAAAACTTCAATGTATATTATATATATATATATACTATACTATATATATATGTGTGTTTTATATATATATATATATATATTTATATTATACTATTTATTTATGTTCATATGCAGAACAAAAGCGCTACCTAAGGTTTTTGACGATATCTCTAGAACGTAAGAGGTATCAAAATTGTGACCTAATCCTCAGGTGCTTATTCAAGTTTTTATATATATATATATATATATATATATATATATATATATATATATAAGATACAGAGCTTAGCGTTGTCTTGAAAATTAGCTTCGTTTACAAACAGCAAAGAATACAGCAGAAGCTGTATTTCACTAACTAATATATATTTATTATATATATATATATATATATAATCCCTGCGTACGAAAGGCCGGTTGTATGATGCCTGTGTGAGGAGCGCGATGCTGCATGGTAGTGAGACATGGGCAGCAACTGCAGAGGATATGCGATGGCTGGAGAGAAATGAGGCAAGCATGCTCCGTTGGATGTGCAGTGTAAATGTGCGTGAACGACCCAGCATAAATGTGTTGAGAGAGAGACTGTGTCTGAGAGGGATAGAATGTAGTGTACGGGAGAGGAGACTGAGGTGGTATGGAC
>OZ024750.1:7195664-7218164 GCA_964016885.1 Eledone cirrhosa | reverse complement strand
TTATAACATAGTATTCAAGATAAGAACAAGGTGGAAAATATATTCAAAACCTATTATTTCTACTGATAACAATGGCTTTTTTCACTCAAAGTAAAGTGCTTATTGTATGATGTTTGTGAACATAACATGGTGCTATATGATAGTGAAACCTTAAATGCAGAAGATTTGTTAAAGCTAGGAATTAATAAAGTTATATTGCTGAAAGCTTTTGAAATTGTTGTGATCTCCAGTGAACAACTGATGACAAGAATTTCCTAGTGTAAACTCTATGTAACATATACAGAGGAGACTGAGGTTAGCTGGACATGCTCAACGACATTCAGAGTTGACACTGCACTCAGTGGTCCTGTGGGAGCCCCTATACGGACACACTAGAAGAGGGAGAGTGAGGTTGACATATATTGATGCCCTAAGGACAGACACTTGTCTCTGAGAGATGCAGGACATGGCGGTGATGATGAAGGACAGAGACTGCTGGAGAGAACTCGTCCATGGATCTCAGGAATTTTACCCACCCTAGATAGATTATATATATATATATATATGACAGCTATAACAATCAGAAGTTTGTGTTGTGTGTTCATATTACTGTTATAGCATGTTTTGTTGTTGTTTTTTCCATCAGCAACAGTCAAATAGGCTACACTAGTATTTATGTTAGTCAACAGAAACTCTGTAAGTTGATAACATGTTAGTTAACTATGCTAACATATCATTGCATTAATTCGACAAGAGGTTTAAAATCTGCGACGTTGCCATTTTTGGTTTTTTTTGCGTGTTTTTTTCGTTTGTTTTTTCATGCTTATTTCAGATGCTAATAGTTAGTTTATATTTAAGAAATATTAAATTAACTAATTTATACTTAACATATATCTTACATTATATGTAGAGACGTGTGTGAGTAACATACTTCAATGAGAAATAGTAATAAACCTTAATAAAGATATAGCTTCTGGTTATACTAACTGAGTATAAGATTACAATGTAAAACATTTAACAAGTGAAACAACTTGCTGCTTGGCTGTTTCGACTAAGTTGCAAGTTTATAGGAAGAAACTTCTATTTGATAGCGATAAAACAAAATCTGCAGCGTATTACTTGAACAGTAAAACGAAGATTTAGAGTTAAGTTCAACTTATTTTTGAAATGAAGTTTTGTATGACTCAAAGAATTTTTGTATGACTCAAAGAATTTTTCTCATTATCTGTTATTAATTTGAGAAATATATAACTAGATATTTAAACTACATTGGAATTGGAAAATAATTTCAGTCTTGCTATAATATTTCTTCGAAATAATGTCATGCTATCATTACAGTCCACCGGGACTGTTGGGCGACTAGCACACGGGCATCCATTTGCATAATAGTAAGAGTAATGGGGAGAGACGGAGGCAGTGACTGGGAATTTGGTTCCTTTGTGTTCAGACCTGGTGTATATATATATATATATAAATATATATATACATACATATATATATATAGGAAAAAATATGACCCCAACGGCAGAGCTCAAGCTGTTTCGACGGCTAGTCCATAAATAGCCGTTGAAGCAGCTTGAGCTCTGCCGTCGGGGTCATACTTTTTCCTATTTCCCACTCTATTACCCTTTTTTTTGAGTACTCTGGTGCATTATGGTCCATCTGGTTCCTTACCACAATTCCTTTGTATATATATATATATATATATATATATATATATATATATATACAGATCATTGAAGCTCACGGTGGAGATGACGAAGGACCGTGACGAGTGGAGAGATGCTGTGCTGAATAAGACCCATCCCACCCTTGCAAGCAGGGAAAAGTGGACGTAAAATGATGATGATGATGATGATATATAAGTAGTAACACAACAGTTAGTTCACCATACTGAGAACAATTGTTTCACCTTATGCAGATCTTCAGCTTGGACTGGTCTGAGCTGAAGATCCACATAAGGTGAAACAATTGTTCTCGGTATGGTGAACTAACTGTTGTGTCACTACTTCTATCAAACTCGTCCCATGGACTGAGTGCTCTACCACTACTGATATTACCTTCCAGTGTTCTACCTCTATACATATATATATTTATTTATTTACCACACCATATGTTACATTCATATACAGATCTTAACCAGCATATTAAATTAACTTAACAAAAGTTCTTACATAAAATTATCATTATAAACTAAATTTTTTATGTACAGTTTCTTAGATTTTTAAGAAGTGATGTATGCCCTATCAATATATACCTTGATATAATTTAATGAAATAAAGGATTGGATTGCCACCAGCATATTTGTTGTAAGATAATATCTCCCCAAGGTGTTTTATATGTCTTTAGGTAGAAATATCTAATTCTGAATGCCGCCTTATTTCACCTAACTGTACGAATTAGATTAGAGATGATGACAGAATGTGATTTACCACAGATTAACACGGTATGCCAAAGGATATTTACCTCTCATTGGTATAATATATATGTATGTGTGTATATTTGTGTGCATATATGTATAAATAAGTGTATATATATATGCATATATGCATAAATATATATATGCATGTGTATGTGTGCATATATGCATAAATATATGTATATATGATATGTGTATGTGTTTATATGTATGCATATATGCATAAATATGTATATATATATGTATGTGTGTATATGTGAGCATATATGTCTAAATATATCTCTATGCAATATATGTGTATGTGTGTATATCTTCAAATTACTAAACTAAATATATATATTTTTTATTAGAACAGATTAAAAGTTTAAGCAATGAATTTTTGCTTTCACCCTAAGCAGGATCATCTGAAACTATATATATATATAATGTGTGTGTATATATGTGTATACACACACACATATTTATATATATATATATATATATATAATGTGTGTGTATATATATATATATATACATATATATATATATATATATATATATATATATATATATATATATATATGATATGTGTGTGTATATGTATTTATGTATGTATATATATACACACATATATACATATATTATTTTGTCTTTATTTTAGGGTTGTGTTATGTCCTCATCTAAACTGCTTTATTACTCTTTCCCTTCAGCAATACAAAGAAGGTCTGAAGTGGCGCACGCAGACAATCAAATAGGTATTCAATAGACTTATAACTACTACTATATATCTCAAACATTCTCTCACTCATTCACTCACTTTCTCTCTCTCTCTCTCTCACATTCTCCCTATCTCTCACTCTCTCGTGTTTCACTCCATGTTCCTCACCGTTGCTTTTCTGGCTCTCACATGCTCAACTTGTCTTCATTTATGCATATTTTGTGAATGTTTATGTAGCAATATACGCATACCGTAATGTGCCCCAACAAGGCTCCAATTGAATAATCAAAACGAGAAAAAGAATTTTAAAATATATGGTTAGTGTTTGTTAACACAAACCAACATTTATGCAAAATATAGTTTTGTTGCAGAAGTGGGCTGAGTCAGAAAATATGTTTATGTGTGGCAACCAGGATATGTATCCTCTACCACTGGTTTCATGTAGCCCTCATATTCTGAGACATGTATCACACTCCCTCGATAAGCGATATATATAGATATTTAAATCTCACATATGTAATATAGCCTATTGAAAGGCTTAAATCAGGGAGTTTTTTTGTCTTATAAGCAATATATATATAGATATTTCAATCTCACATATGTAATATAGTCTTAATGTAATATAGACTTAAATCAGGGAGTTTTTTTGTCTTATAAGCAATATATATATAGATATTTAAATCTCACATATGTAATATAGTCTTAATGCAATATAGACTTAAATCAGGGAATTTATTTTTGTTGTATAATTACAAAGATAAGCTTGGTTAATCAAAGTATTTTAACCCATTGTATTACATAAGTGAAACTCTGCCATATGTATATTTTCTATGTAAGTATATAAAAATAAGAAATATACATACATTCTGTGTGAATGTATATCTTCATATATTTATGCAACTGCATATATACATATTTGATATTTCAGCGATATTAATCTCAGTATTTTTTTTCTTAGCTACCTCTTCTATTTTCATTCACTTCTTCATATATTCAATATAAATATTTACTGGGTTTTTTTCTCTGTGTTTCTTTGTGAGACAACTTTACATTTCCATCTAGAGGGTTAGTTTTATCTTCTAGTAATTATTATTTTTTTAACTATTTTCTCTTAAGGTATCTATGCTTATGTAACATCTAATGTTTTCTTAATCTTTTGCTCATTTTCAGCTTCCAATTATTGACTTCTGGATAAAATCTTTGCTTGGTGCTTTCTGGTTTTATCTTATTTCACTTCTCTTCTCTGTCAATCTTCCTTATCTTCACATTTCTTTCTGTTCCACATATACGCTTCTCACTCTCTTCCCTTAAACTTCTGTGAATTGGTTTTTCATGTATATAATTTTATATATTATTTATATTTGCATAAATTGTTTTGTTTTGGTGTTTCTCCAATCAGCTGCAGATTTAATTCATGTATTGTAATGTTAGTGAAATTTTTATTTTTATTTTTATTTTTATTTTTATTTTTATTTTTATTTTTATTTTTATTTTTATTTTTATTTTTATTTTTATTTTTATTTTTATTTTTATTTTTATTTTTATTTTTATTTTTATTTTTATTTTTATTTTTATTTTTATTTTTGTTACACCCTAACACAAACACCAGATTGTTTAAAAGCTAATAATTCAAAAGAGTGATGCATGCATTAAACTTGATACTGTAAAGACCTGGTTTAACTAAAAATAGTGACAACTTAAACTTGACACCCTAAAGACCTGGTTTAACTCAAAACAGTGATACCTCAAATTTGACACTCCAAAGACCAGGTTTAACTCAAAACAGTGATACCTCAAATTTGATACCGTAATGACCTGGTTGAACTCTGAAATGTATTATTTGCAGCATCTTTACTGCTCAAACTTTATGTATGTGTGTCTGTACATGTATATATGTATGTGTCTGTGCTTTTTCATGTATAACCATTGAATTCTTCAGCCATTCATTATATATAAGAAATCCAATCCAATCCAATCCAGGGTCTTCTCACTCCTGTTGAAGGAACCCCTTCCTGGTTTTGCCCTCCACTATTTTCTGTTTGGTTTTGGTCATGTCACGGGTGTATCTCTACTCACCACGCTTGGCCAATTGCAGGTTTGTGAAACTATTTAACCCATAGTTGGAGTGGATAGCCATTGACTCTTCAGTGTCAACCCATATCAGCATAGAAAAGCAGACATAAAATAACGATAACGATGATCAGGAATATTTCCTTTCCTTTGATAATTTTAAAATTATATAACTGCATCACAGCTTATGTCAAGACTATAAATAACAGGGATTTGAAAGAAACTTGTGTTTCTTTGATATTATGGCATCAAAGTAAGAGAAAATCCTGTAGCTTCAAAGTAAATATACCTATTTGCATAAATAGCTATTCCAGTGTTTATATAATACTGTTTATAATATGATCAAGTCCTTAACATAAATCTTGATTTAATTCTGTTTATAAAAGCAAGCAGAGTCTTCTAACTTGTGCAAGTATAAAGAAACTAAAATTAGATGTTGATAAGGATATCCCAGCTAGGCTAATTCTGTTCTTAATAAATTGTGATATAACTATTTCTGTAGCTTTCATAACCTAAGTCTGTCTCAAGCCAGAAGGCTTGTTAAGCCAGTGCTTATCTTGGTTTCATTGTGTGAAGCGACTGAGAGTACAAGATTTCCCCCAGGATAGGATACCAGTCCATCGCAGGGTTAAACCCCCAGTTATTGCTAGAACTCATTTTCAACTAAGTATACTGGAGCAGTGTGAAATGAAGTGTTTTGCTCAAGAACACAACATGCAACCCTGCACAGCTGGCATTTTTATTGAGTCCACTTGTCTCTCTCTTTCTCTCATCATAGAATGTCCCTGCCTCTTTGTTTTGTACATCTATTAGGGAAAGTGTAAGGCAATGTTTTCACCCAACAGTCATCATTCAAATGCATTATATATCCATGGCAGTATCGGTAGAGGGTCAGACATGCTTTTCCAGCATAGTTACGTCCCTTTACGATCTGAGTTCAAATCCTGCCGAGGTTAACTTTGCCTTTCATCCTTCCGGGGTCGATAAAACAAAGTACCAGTAATGCACTGGGTAATTGCTGGCCTTGTGCCTAAAATAGAAACAATTATATATCCATACCAGTGCAATCTTCTACCCCTGTACACTACAGCTAACATATAATAATGGTGATACTGAAGCCATCAATGACCGACAACAACAGCAATGACTGTAGCAATGACTTGTAAATTATTGTTTAAAAATTTCTCTTCGTAGAAACATTTTAAAAAAATATATATATTTTAAAATAAATAGCATTGCAGTAGAATTATAACCAGCTTGGAATCTGTTTTTCTTAACAATACGAAGACTTGCTTTATTTTCAGTTCAATATTAACTAATGTAGATAATCTTTTACTGTTATCTTCCTCCTCCTTCTCTTCCTCCTCCTTCTCTTCCTCCTCCTTCTCTTCCTTCTCCTCTTCCTTCTCCTCTTCATTCTCCTCTTCATTCTCCTCTTCCTTCTCCTCATCCTTCCCCCTCTCTTTAGATCTATCACTCTGTCTACCTCTTATTTCTATCTGTGTACATATATGCGTATATATGTGTATGTATGTATCTGTCTATGTGTAACTAGGTGTACTGGAGCAATGTGAAGTGAAGTGTCTGTTTCTCTTTGTCTGACAAAATTCACTTTATTTCTCATAATAAACTCTTACTCTTTGCTTTAATAAACATGACTTCTCTCTTTTATGGCTTCACAGTAGCTGAATTATTATTCTAAATTCTTATATCATGCATATATACACACAACAACTGTATCTGTATATTATTTGTACACAAAAACAACTTTATAATATACATATATATACAAACACAACTATATACTATATATATATATATATACAAATACAACTATATACTATATATATATATACACACATACACACACACAAACACAACTATATACTATATATATATATATACAAATACAACTATATACTATATATATATATACACACACACACAAACACAACTATATACTATATATATATATGTACAAACACAACTAAACTATAAACTATATATATATAAACACAAACACAACACAATATATATATATCACAAACACAACACAACTATACACTTTATTTATACACTTTATATATATATATACAAACAGAACTATATACTATGTATACATATTCTCTGCTATTATCTCCTGTCATTTTTTTTCTTTTTTTAACTTTGTTAAATTTCTTATTTACTTTTCTTCAAACACTTTCTTTGTTTTATTCTTAGTTTTCCTTTTAAAAGATAAACCAATGTAAACAATTGCATGTGTTTATATATATATATATATATATATACTCTCTCTCTCACACACACACATATATATATATATATATGATTCTGTATCTATATCCATTTTTCTCTCTCTCTCCTACTCCCCCACCAGCTCATATATATATGTGTGTAAATGTGTGTGTGTGTGTGTGTGTGTGTGTGTGTGTGAATGAAATCGTCAGTTTATTGTGATGTGTGTTATCTTGACATTTTTCACAGCTTGTTAGTAAATTGTAAGATATTCTTCTTCCTCAGATACTATGGTACACACACACACTCTCTCTCTCTCTCTCTCTCTCCATATATATATATATATATATATATATATATAATGAGTGTGTGTGTTCAGACATGGTTGTGTGGTTAAGAAGTCTACTTTGCAACCACATGGTTTCAAGTTCCATTCCACGGTTTGGCAACTGACTTTTATAATATACTAATGTAAACTAAACAACTAATTCTGGTTTTAAAAAAAAAAATCCAGGGAGACACCTTTAAAAAATTACCGATTTTCCAACCCCCTTCCCTTATTATTTGAGACCCGAGAGTATTTAGTGTATTACAGTCTCAATTTATTAAGGTGGCAGGTGACCGAGCTTAGATTTTGAACCTTCAAAGATATATTAATTGCTATATTTTATGTAAACATACCGAAATTACAGAACATCTGTTTTATAATTAAAAATGATTAAAGTAAACTATAATCTGAAGTCTATAAGAAGCCATTAGTTTCTTTGCAATCCTGCATTACATTAATATCATAAAATAAAAAGTTGTTTTCGTTGTAAATATAATTGCTTATAAGATGATGTAGGCTTTCTTTCAATAGCTATCACTATTACTCGAAACTGACACTGATAAATGTCAGGTTTAAGACTTGTGAAAGTAACAATCTAAAAATAACAAGCTTTAGTGATAGGATTTACTCATACTTTTTTATTTCATTAATAATATATTATTATATTATAGGAAAAAGGATGTTGTAAACAGTTTAGACAAACCATGCTAAATTTTTAAAAGAAAAAATGACTGTCTATCGAAACAATGTTGAAGGAAATTTAAATTCTATTTAGTGATGGTACCTTGTAAAATAAAATAATTTGGAATATTGTAATATAATAAATACCAAGTCAAAAATACAATTAAATAAATTTAATTTCTGCACATATAAGAATTACTTTTGTCCTCAAGCAACTTCTGTTTAAGTTCAACCTAGCATAAAAAATATTGTTCCAATATCTGAAATTCTCCATTCTCCACAGTTGCAAACATCCTAAATTGTTTATTGATTCCCAGCGTAACCACATCTACAATCCTCAATATACCAGAAAGATTTCTCTTTAAATCTTCTATTTTCTTCTTCTCCTTCTACTTCTTCTTCTTCTTCTTCTTCGATCTCTAGCTGGTGATTGGGGAAGGCTGTCCTCTCAACCAAAACACTGCTCTGGGTGCCACTGAATGAATGACTCCAATGATGATGTTATTCCATGCTTTTCTATCCATGGTGCTGACCTTAGCATGGTTGAGGTCATGGCGCTGTGATTTCAGGTCCTCTTCGATTTGTTTCATCTATGTCTTCTTTGGTGCGCTACACTGGATTCTCCAATACATGGGTCGTTGTCATGACAAAAGTTGGTGTGGTAGTTTTTTGGTTCTCATCCTGCAGGTGTGGCCAAACCACTGTAGCCTGGTCTTCAATGGTCGGCTGCTGCTGGCATTATTCTTAGATGTTGTTTGAGATTCAGTTGCATAGAGAGACACCAAGGATCTGATGAAGACATTACATTTGGAACAACTCTAGTCCCATAAACTGATTATTGAGGACTCTAGCAGTGCCTGTGGTATCGAGCTTATTCAGGTCTTGTTTAAGGATGATCCAGATCTCAGTGCTATAATCTTTATAACAAGCTCTGTCCATCAAATATTTTTACACTATCCCATTTGGAACAACTCTAGTCCCATAAACTGATTATTGAGAACTCTAGCAGTGCCTGTGGTATCGAGCTTATTCAGGTCTTGTTTAAGGATGATCCAGATCTCAGTGCTATAATCTTTATAACAAGCTCTGTCCATCAAATATTTTTACACTATCCCATTTGGAACAACTCTAGTCCCATAAACTGATTATTGAGGACTCTAGCAGTGCCTGCGGAATCGAGCTTATTCAGGTCTTGTTTAAGGATGATCCAGATCTCAGTGCTATAATCTTTATAACAAGCTCTGTCCATCAAATATTTTTACACTATCCCATTTGGAACAACTCTAGTCCCATAAACTGATTATTGAGGACTCTAGCAGTGCCTGTGGTATCGAGCTTATTCAGGTCTTGTTTAAGGATGATCCAGATCTCAGTGCTATAATCTTTATAACAAGCTCTGTCCATCAAATATTTTTACACTATCCCATTTGGAACAACTCTAGTCCCATAAACTGATTATTGAGGACTCTAGCAGTGCCTGTGGTATCGAGCTTATTCAGGTCTTGTTTAAGGATGATCCAGATCTCAGTGCTATAATCTTTATAACAAGCTCTGTCCATCAAATATTTTTACACTATCCCATTTGGAACAACTCTAGTCCCATAAACTGATTATTGAGGACTCTAGCAGTGCCTGCGGAATCGAGCTTATTCAGGTCTTGTTTAAGGATGATCCAGATCTCAGTGCTATAATCTTTATAACAAGCTCTGTCCATCAAATATTTTTACACTATCCCATTTGGAACAACTCTAGTCCCATAAACTGATTATTGAGGACTCTAGCAGTGCCTGCGGAATCGAGCTTATTCAGGTCTTGTTTAAGGATGATCCAGATCTCAGTGCTATAATCTTTATAACAAGCTCTGTCCATCAAATATTTTTACACTATCCCATTTGGAACAACTCTAGTCCCATAAACTGATTATTGAGGACTCTAGCAGTGCCTGCGGAATCGAGCTTATTCAGGTCTTGTTTAAGGATGATCCAGATCTCAGTGCTATAATCTTTATAACAAGCTCTGTCCATCAAATATTTTTACACTATCCCATTTGGAACAACTCTAGTCCCATAAACTGATTATTGAGGACTCTAGCAGTGCCTGTGGTATCGAGCTTATTCAGGTCTTGTTTAAGGATGATCCAGATCTCAGTGCTATAATCTTTATAACAAGCTCTGTCCATCAAATATTTTTACACTATCCCATTTGGAACAACTCTAGTCCCATAAACTGATTATTGAGGACTCTAGCAGTGCCTGCGGAATCGAGCTTATTCAGGTCTTGTTTAAGGATAGTTATCTTTATAATAAGCTCTGTTCACCCAAACATCTTTATACTATCACATTACTAAATATCACACACTCCATCATATGTTGTTTTATTATTGCTGCCATTACATCACTCTTTAGGCATCTTTCTTCCCAAAACCATGTTTATTTCTTTGGCTATTCCCTCTCACTCCTCGTCTCATCCAATTACTAGCCATCAACACTTCAAATGAAATATCAAGCAAATTAATCTTATTTAATCATCCTTTCTCCTCGTGTAGGAAATTCCATTAGATATTAGTACCACATTTCCTGCCTGGAGCCACTCACACACAGGCATACACACACACACATATATATATATACCTACATACATACATACAAATATGTACATAAACATATATATATATATATATATATATATAATGATCTAACTAGTTCTATCCTAATATATATATATTTGTAAACTGTATCCTAGGAGCTTGGAATTAACTGCAGAATTGTCAGTATAACTTAGTTGCTCAGACTTCAGATTCTTCACCAAAAATTCTCAGGTCACATTCAGATAATTAAACATGTTTCAAGTTATATATTTTGCTTTCAAATTCAGAATTACAGAATTATCTGAGCTGAAAATATATAATGAGGTTAAATTAGTTGTTATCTTTTAGAGGAATTTCATATTTTTAAATATTTGAAATTATTAAATATCCTGGAAAAATTTAATTTTATTCCAAATTTAAGATTTTTTTTTCTTAAATAAACAAATTATAAAATTGTTTAAAATAGGTAAATTATATATAATGTAATGGTTATGTTATAGTAGAGTAAATGCATATTAGCAAGTAGTGACGTTTGTTTATGTCATGCATAATCAATACTCCACAGATCAATGCGTGAAGCTTAGTACCTTATAGACTAGATGATCCTTACAGAAACGTCCGGTTCTTTCATCAGAAACTATTTCATCTGATGAACGAACTGGACATTTCTGTAAGGATCGTCTAGTCTCCTGAAACTTTTGGTAATGGAATAATTATATTGTGTTGTTTATTATGTAATTAAATAAATTTAAAAAAAAATATATATATATATATATATATATATATATATATATATACATATATCATCATCATCATCACTGTTTTACGTCCGTTCTTCCACGCTAGCATGGGTTAGACGGGTTGTCCTGTTGCGGGCAGTGTCCGGTCGGCTGACCTTGCCTTGCTCATACGGGAACCGATTCTGGCTTGATTTCTACAGCTGGATGCCCTTCCTAACACCAACCTCATTTACAGTGAGTGCTGGGTGCTTTTTTTGCCGTGGCACCTCCACGACCACTTTACAGTGGAATGATAGGGACTCCAGTCTTATCATCTCATTTCTACAGCTGAGTAAACTGGAGCAATGTGAAATAAAGTGTCTTGCTCAAGGAAACAACACATCACCCGGTCCGAGAATTGAACTCACAACCTTTCGATTGCAAGCCCAATGCTCTAACCACTAAGCCATGTGCCTTCATATATATATCATAATTAAATAATAATTGTTTTGGCATTGATAGACTGGTTGGATGCCCTTCCTAACACCAGTGCCACTTTACAGCATGGACTGGGTGCTTTTATTCATGTCACCAGCACTAGAGAGGATGTCTTACTGGACCCATGGGCCCTCTCTACCCCTCCATTTTACAGCATAGTTTGAACAAAGAAAAAAAAACAAATATTTTATATATACATATATATATATATATATATATATATATATATATATATATATATATAAAATATATGAAAACATGGCATGCTGCGTGGTTGCAAATGGGTTACATATGAATAAATTTAGTCCTTCATCAGTCATCTTCCAGCCTTCATTGGTATTTCATCGCTTTAAAGACCATATACCTCTGGTTGGTGCGAGCAAAGGCTAAAGAATATATATATGAATATGTATATATGTATATATATATATGAGTGTGCGTGTGTGTATATGTGTGTATATATATATGTGTGTGTGTGTGTATACAGAGAGAGAGATAACTCAACAGTTCTAAAAGCAAACAGATATTTTATATCATCAAATTTATGCTTAACATTTCTCTTTCTTTCATATACATCACTATATATTTTTAACCATCACCAGATTCCTTCAACTCTGTTTTTTGACATGTGTATGTGTGTGAATATATATGTGTATGTGTTTGTCCGTGTATATATGTGTGTGTTTGTCTGTGTGTATATATATGTATGAATATGTGTGTGTGCTTGCCTGTGTGTATATATGTGTGTGAATATGTGTGTGTGCTTGTCTGTGTGTATATATGTGTGTGCTTGTCTGTGTGTATATATGTGTGTGAATATGTGTGTGTGCTTGTCTGTGTATATATGTGTGAATATGTGTGTGTGTGCTTGTCTGTGTGTATATATGTGTGAATATGTGTGTGTGCTTGTCTGTGTGTATATATGTGTGAATATGTGTGTGTGCTTGTATGTGTGTATATATGTGTGAATATGTGTGTGTGCTTGTCTGTGTGTATATATGTGTGTTTGTGTGTGCACATGTCTTGCTTTTGTATATATGACATGTCTATGTCTATATGTCTGTACATGTCTTGCCATTGTATATATGACTGTTTCTGAATTGACTAAATATTTAGATGTCCATTCATTCTATTGTATACTTTATTACTGTAAATGTTCTCTATAAGATAAACAGCATGAGCATGAAACATTGTTCCCATTCTAATATATTCCATCACATATATCACACTATATATCATTGATTTTATCGATATGTATATATATGTGTGTATATGTATATATATGTGTATATATATGTGTATATATGTATATGTGTGTATATATATATATATATATATGCTCATCTTCAATTTTTTCACTTTGTATTATTGATTTTGTATTAGTTTCCAATACCTTCACACGAAGCATGCTTAGAAAGCTAGTTTATTTTTATATCTCTACAGTATATTATTGTCATTTATTTTTTTATTTTATTACCTCAAAATTATGTCAAACCTATTTCAGCAATTACTGACAGGTAAATGTTATTAACTTATTATTTTGCCAGGTAGTGACATTAGAGCATCAGAACAATTACTTTGCAGTACTTGTTCGACTCTTTACATTCTAAGTTCAAAACCTACCAAGGTCCATTTTACATTTCATCCTTCTGATATTGATAAAATGAAGTAGCTCTCTGAGCTATGTACTCTATTGATTAACACTAGTAGCAGCTAAGTAGCTGATGATTTGACCTGAAAATTCAAGTTCTTTTGTCTTATGTACTTGGTATAGGGATGTGGGGTGGAATTTCAAAATCTCAAGGGGTGCTGTAATAGAAAAAGGTTAAGAACCATTGATCTAGAGTCAATATTACAATCGAGATAATCAATATTTACTTAAAATTGCTTCTACTGTTGTTGATAATTCTTTATTTTTTTTAAGTAAAACTAATCATCCTAGACAAAGTAGTGAGCTTCGAGCAAATCAAGTCAATATTCAATTCCCAGTTGTTGTTATTTCGCTTCATTTATGTTGCTAGTGCTTCTGAGAATGAGACTAACATATCATAAATAGTATTTATAATTAAGTTTCAAGGTTAATTCGGCTAAATCAATCATTAATGAATATTCTTAATTATTATCAAGCAATTATCAATAGACTAAACTTATGATATTGACATGAAATTAATAAATTATTGATGTATTGATTGCTGTTGTTTAACCAAAGTCCAGGGCCAATGATCAAAGACATTCAAGTCATTCATCTCAATATTTTATTTTTCTGAACTTAATAATATCTAAGACTATATTATTTAATGTCTTCATCCTTATTTAAGATGATAGAATGTGATTTAACTCTTTAGCATTACATTACTCTATATTTACTATTATATTTTAAAAGTAAAGGCTTTATCTCACATAATTACCTCACATAATATCGAATCAATGGAATTTTGATATTATTTATTTTTAGAACTATACCTTAACATAAATATGAGCAAGCGGTTATGGCTGGTTTGATCAGATTGGGGTGAGAGAATTATGACCGGATATGGTCAGTTTAAATGCTACAGGGTTAAGGGAGATTTAACTGCTATTTCTTGCTCAAACAATCACAAAGAGGCTCACTCATTAGTTTATTAAATCATTGATTTCAGAATTGGAGAAATGAAATATGTACTCAGAAATGTTATTTTAAACAATACATTTTTTATTGTTATTGTTTTCATAAAACTGCTGAAATAAAAATTAAATCTATTGAATGTAATTCAAATAAGATTAAAATCTAAAATTCATTCAGTTTTATCTGATTTATAGATTTTTTTTGTCCATTATTGGACATGAATATTCTATCAGATTTATGATATATAAAAGTGTTTATATTCAATCTTTAGTTTATGTGTTTATTCAATCAACGTTACATTTCTTGTCTTAATGATACATTGCGGCAAATATGTGTTTTGTTTTTAAACAGGGGGGGGGGGGGGGTAATAATAATAATAATACAAAAGATAGTACTAATAATAATAATACAAAATATAATATTAATGGGAACTGCCCATATACTAAGGAAGAATCTGTCAATTTAAATACATCACAAATCTAAACACCTAAAGATAGATGTATGTGTGTATGTGTTCTTTCTTGAACATGGCAGACCTTGTTGTCTCTTGAGGTCACTGATTGTGACTTGGTGATAACTCGTATGATCATAAAGCAAGATAAATAAAATTTAAAAAAAAAAAATAATAATAATAATAATAATAATAATAATAATAATCAGTTATCTATGGTGCTGGAAAAATGTGTTGTCATCTACTCAGGGCCCCTTGTTGAGGCCTGGTGAGGTGTATGTGAATATACAGATATCAAAAGAAAATAATTAAAAAAATAATAATAATGATAATTTCATTATTAGCCACACAGGGCTCACATTAAGGAAACATTAAAAATGGTACAGGACTATACAGTGTAGGGTTTTTTGTGTAAAATAAAATTTATAACAAAGATTAAGAAAATAAACATTTTTAAAAAATAGAAGAAAACAGCTTCTTCATTTTATTTCAGAATCATGAATATAAGTCTATATCATTTCAATATTTAACATATCCTTGTAATCTGTGCACGTATTTTTTTTAAATGTTATGAGATATACACTGTTGTCTGAGTATTTGATGAACATCCCAATTTCCCCTTTGTTTTACTTTATATAGAATGCTGACATAGACTCACTGCCTGTCCAAGTAGCCAGTCATTTAAATTATGATGACAATTATTATTGCTGCTGCCATAATAGACATACTTATTAATGCTGTTTACATTATATTTAAAATAAACCTTTTTTACAATCATTTATATAATGATTGTAAAAAAGGTTTATTTTAAATATAATGTAAACAGCATTAATAAGTATCATAGTGAGAGATAATTTCCTTTTTCTATGCATTATTACTTTTAAAAAGGTATGAATATCACATAGTAAATCTGAAACTAATGGCCTATATTAAACACTGATACCTACATAGTATATCTTTACCATTTCAGTTCTATATTATGGCCTATACTAAAAACTGATATCTACCACTAAAAAAAATAATAATGAAAATCATTGTGTACAGTGCTCAGGTGCACTACAACTACCATATGGCCTATATTAAAAACTTATATCTACGTAGTATATTTTTACCATTTCAGTTCTATCATCGGTGACAAACATGCCAAACAAGAAAGATAAAGCTGCTGCTAGTCCAGGGTCACAAATGAAGAAAATTTCAAATATTTCAAAGTAAGAATGTGTACCATTTCCTCTTCTGTTTTTAATATCTTTTTCTTAATTAAATATCTGTTCTTAAAATAAACTACTCTAAAGAAACAATATAAAGTATTGACTGAAACAGTACAGCTCCATTTAATATTTTTAATATATCTAGCAGAACAGCTCTGCAGAGAATAATAAATCAAAACTAAACTTGTTTTTTAATTTGTCATTGTAAATGTCTTTTTCAAATTTTCTTTCTTTGAAAATTAATTTGTCACTTAAATGAAAGAAAAAGAATTAATTAAAGTTTTCATTCTGTCCTACTTTATTGGTGGATACTTTTTTCCATTTTATCAAATTAATTAATTATTTAATTAATTATGCATTATTGAAGTATATGATTTCTTCTTTATATCTAGGAGATTTTTTTTAAATATTTGTTTTCAACAAAAAAGGAAATATATATACATATATATATATATAAAGGAAATCAGTAATTTTTTGGAAAAAGTTTTATTATTTATAGTTTTTTTATCAAAAGATTATATTTAATTATATTCCTGTTATAAATATATGGTTAAATGTTTTATTATATGTGATTAAATCCAACTTTTTTCTCATATTTTCATTTCTACAAATGTGTAAATCGTTTTAAATATCTATGTTTGTCCTTCTTGTACAAAATTATGTCTTCATATGGACCAGATGAATGGTTCAACAATCTACACCTTTTAAATATTTCTAAACCACAACTATGAATACACACACATATGCACTCATACAGCTATATCTATCTATATATATATATATATATATATATATATATATATATATATATATAGGAAAATGTTTAACCCCAACAGCAGAGCTCAAGCCGTCGAAACGGCTTGAGCTCTGCCGTCGGGGTTAAACATTTTCCTATTACCCACTCTACTACTCTAAGTATTGAGTACTCTGGTGCGTTATAGTCCATCTGGTTCCTTACCACACCTCCTTCATTATATTTATATGTATATATATATATAAAACGTATGTATGTATATATATATGTATGTGTGTGTATATATGTATGTATGTATATATATATATATATATATATATATATATATATATATATATATATATATATACAGTATGTCTTTACATATCTAATTCATGCTGAAGATTAGCTTATATTTCCAAAATAACCAAAAGAACTACTATGCCTAGAAGGCAATAGTTAGGTTTATTAACCATTGGTCTATATTCTGTTTGGCAAATGTGTATGTATCTGTGTTTGTATGTTGACTTAACTTGGATAAGGTGGGGATAACCATCAGATAACTAGGTACTACTAGTTTTTACTATTACTACATTGATATTATACTGATTATTTCATATATTGCTCTGTTTCTTTTTTTTTTTATATCATTTTAACAAAGTATACTGAAACCTGGGGCAAACAAATTTCAGAAATTATTGTTACAAATTCTTGTCTTTTGTTGCATATTCGGTTCTTTTTAAACATGATATCTTTTCACACATCTACATATATATTATGTATAGTTATGGTTTTATAGATGAAAATATTAAAGTGTAAAATGCAAGGGAAGTGGTTAGCTCAGATATGAAAATTTTGAGCTACATTAAGGAGATAATCCCATCTTATCCTATCTTTCTATTCTATCCTATCCTTGGTCGTAGTATTCTTATAAGGTTCAGCAACCTCAGGTATTATTAACTTTGAAATACATTCTCTGTGTATTGTATAAAAGTTGTTAAAAACCCCATAACAAATAAAGTATAATTGATAAAGATTTTGAACCTTTATCAACTAAAATAATATAAATTAGATATTGCCATCAATAATGATAACAAAAATATTAGGGACAGTTATTAGACCTGAAGTTATTAGTCAGCAGTGAAGGGACTCCCAGTTAGATGGCTAACAAAACCTAGACTTTGGGGATGGAAGGGACTTTACTGCAGACCAGTTATTGACCTGGTCAGCAGTGAAGGGACTTTCAGTTAAGCAGTTAACAAGGCCTGGTCTTTAGGGGACAAATTGTGGCTCCTTACACTTTGTAAATGTTTGTCACACAATAAACAACAGTTCAGCAAAACACTGTTTGTTGTTATTTTAAATATAGCTTAACTAAAACTGTACAAATATATTATAAGAAAAACTGAGTATACCTCCTGGAAGCTTTGACAAAATAAACTGTGAACTTATCAAAGAACTAATAATGCTGACATGATGAATATTTCTTCCTTTATGTTTTAATTCTGTAAAACTGTTTTGAAGTTAATAGATATTTCATTTCTTCCCTTGTGTTATTGGAACAATTTTCCTATCACATAAAGCAATCATTTTTTATGAAATTGTCATTCTTGATGGAAGAAAAAAGTTGTATTCATGTTTTATATCCATTGTTTTATGAGGAAAAAATATAACCTCCCTAAATGAGAAAGATTTAGCAGCCTCCCCCTACAACACGACAGATATCAATTTGTTCATGTACAGTATCACTGGCATTGGATTGGCAGTATCAGTAAAGGGTCGGACGCCATGCTTTGACGCATAGAGTTCAAATCCCGCTGAGATTAACTTTGCCTTTCATCCTTACGGAGTCGATAAAATAAAACACCAGTAATGTACTGTGATCATTGCTGGCCTTGTGCCAAAAGTAGAAACAATTATTATTTTACCCTTTGGACTTTAAATTTGTTATGATCAGAAGAGAATCAAACTAAGTGTTAACTGATTAAATTATTAATGTAATTGTTTCTTTTAGATTCAAACTTTAGTAGTAAACGTTCAATATTATTTCTTTTAATGGATTGGCAGTATTGGTAGAGCGTCAGACATCATGCTTTGCAGCGTAGAGTTATGGCCCTTTACTGTTGTGCCAAAAAAAAAAATAGAAACAATTATTTCTTTTTAATAGATAATTCTTTGGATAATGTTTAATATTCTATATGCATTTTGTAACTATTCCATTTTTTCATCCATAGAATTTTGTATCTAATTCTGTTTATATATGATTGTTGTTATTTGTAAGTGTTGATGATCTTAGCTTTGTTATATAATATATTTTATGCTGTATCTTTTTTTTTTTTATATATATCTTTCTATATATCTATTTAATATTAACAATATTTTACCAGTCAAAATGTTCTCCTTTCTTCTTCTCATATGTATTTCTTTGCTAAGATGTTTGTGTTATTTCAATATACCTATCAAGGTTGCAGTAGAAAATAACACTTTGTCTACTACATAAGCCTAAATCTAGTGACACTCAGATTATTTTAAGAACATCTCATTGTCCACTTAAAGATTCTGAGAGTGACTCAAGATGAACAATATAAATTATGCCCGAATCATAATACCATGATGTTGTTTTTTTTTACTCAATCAACAGTAGTAAAATAAATCTCAGTAGAAATGTTCTTACTAACTAGTTTCAAGCATTGTTATAACAGAATATGTTTCACAAGTAAATTATCCTTAAGCAAAAAAAAATGCTACAAGGTTTGATATAACTTGCATCTTTCTTTAATTAGAAAAAAAAAACTATTATCAAGCCTGTGGTTAAGAATAAAAATGGTTTAGTTATTAATATTATTTAAATTCTCTATAAATTTATGCATTGTGTTAGCATGTTTTCTATCATATCAAACTATTTCTGATGAATTAATCAATACAACTAACCATTTCAAAGAGATTCTGTAAGTCATTAGAGGTGTTTTTGAAATTATTAGTGATGTAGACAATAGTGGTGAATACAGCATTGGTCCAACATATTCAAACATTGACAAATACTCACATTGTAATTATGATATATAGTTCTTTCTTAATAAAATGTGAATTCCTATGATTATGGGAAAACAAAATGTGAGCATATATTTTCCCTTCCATTATTAAGGGTTTTTTCTGGAACACCAGAAAACACACTCTGATAATTAAGGGTTTTCTAGAATATTAGAAAACACACTCTGATAAATAAGGGTTTTCTGGAACACAGATGACTATATATTTATAGTATCCACACTGAAAATATGCAACAAGAGAACAGTCTGTAGAAGATAGTTTTAATCCAACAAGCTGAAGCATATAGACGATATGCCCCACCCCCTCCCACTGCAAAGTGATCATGGAGGTGCAATGGAGGTGCAAAAAAATACCCAGCCCACACTGTAAATTGGACATGTAGGCGCCACAGAAAAAAAGCTCCCAGCACTCACTGTAAATGAGGTTGGTGTTAGGAAGGGCATCCAGCTGTAGAAATCAAGCCAGAACCAATTCCCGTATGAGCAAGACAAGGTCAACCCGTCTAGCCCATGCTAGCGTGGAAGAACGGACGTAAAACAGTGATGATGAGAGTTACTCTCACTTGTTTCATAAAGTGAATATAATTTCAATGTTTGTGCATTTGTACTAAAACTGATTTCACAAGAAGCAAACTTAATCACAAATAGAACATACTATTATTGATCACAAACGGAACCTATCGTTATTGATTAATGTTAATTAGACTAGATTTCTTCTATCTTTATCACCCACCAAATACCACCACTTCATGGTGGGTGTATGGATGGTGGCACAATGTATGTGCAGTGCAGATGTAATGCTTCATTTATGTAAATGCAAGATGACACACTAATAGTAGAATGCGTGCACTTAATTTGCCTTGCTTGTTACCACAAGAATCCATTAGTTACAAGAATGTAGAAAAAATACTAAAGAGCAATAAGTAGGCCATATGCACATATGTATCATTTATACATATATATGTATATATATTTATGTATATTTATCTGTGTGTATATATATATATATATATATATATATATGTGTGTGTGTGTGTGTGTATGTATATGTAAATATATATGTATATATAATACAAGGTATACCTGGATATATATATATACATATATATATATATATATATATGTGGACTAGTAGTTGGTGTGTTGGACTCATGGTCATAATGTTGTGTGCTTGATTCTTCGACTGGATGGAGTGTAGTATTCTTGAGAAAAATGTTCATATCCCATTCCTTCTGCTAAGAATGTGACCAGCAGACACTATCAGTAATTGGTCCTATCTGATAATTGACTCCCTTCTTTTTCCATATATATTGTATATATATAACACATATGTGTTTTGTATTCAAATCACTTAATGAATGTTGAATACTGTCTGATCATGAAATCAACTCCCCCCGGCCAAGTCTATATTAACTGAAGGTGAATGAATGTGAGGCATCCTCTTTAAGAAGTAATGTTTATATAGAGAGAGATAGATAAATAGATAGTATAATGTAATGACCTACTAGGTCACATATCTCTGCCCCTTCATAGGTCTCTATACCAACATCAAATAGATTGTCACTATTGTGTTTAACACTATATGTGAAGAGCTGTTACTTCTGTTACTTCTGGGCATGTAAAATGATGTTGATTTCTGTACTATCAACAGCAGAGAATCTTCTTCAAAACTCTTCACTATTTAGAAGAAAAGCTTTTTTAATTGAAGGATAAAACTCTGCAAAGTTTAATCATAAAATAGCTTTTGTCCTCTATATTTTTCCAAGTAATTATCGATGTAGTGTTATTTCAAAGAGGGAATCCTATATTATCATTAATGGATTCTAGTACAGCCTAACTATAATACATAGTTTGTTGTTTGCAGGATTTATTAGTATTCAGGTGATATTAAGTAAGAAATTTTCCATACTTTCTCAGAAAAGTAATAGAAGGAAATTCTTTGATATTGATGATACAGAAATGAGCATCATTGTAAATATTCAGTACTCACTGATCTCCGATGATAACTCATACCTGGTTGTGTGAAATAGTGGGACTTTACATTTTAGATCCACTGCTTAACAAATTCCTTCAATTTGAGCTACTTCTGTACACAGATAGTAGTCTAATCATATATGTATGTATGTGTAGATATGTATACATACATATATTTTATATATATGTATATATATGCCCCAGCATGGCCTCAGCCGGATGGCTGAAACAGGTAAAAGAGTAAAAGAGTATATATATATTTT
>OZ024750.1:7180664-7190664 GCA_964016885.1 Eledone cirrhosa | reverse complement strand
CTAGCTCTCTCTCCATATTCATATATATTTATAAATCCTGAGGTCACCTGTTCACAGGATCAGTAAGAGAGTACTTACAATAAAGTATGCAGAATATATATGAAGAGAGGAGACGTAGTATAAATTATATATGATGGGTGTGAACAGAGTACAAAATATATAATGATGGGTGTGAACAGAGTACAAAATATATAATGATGGGTGTGAACAGGGTACAAAATATATATATGATGGGTGTGAACAGGGTACAAAATATATAAGATGGGTGTGAACAGGGTACAAAATATATAATGATGGGTGTGAACAGGGTACAAAATATATATATGATGGGTGTGAACAGGGTACAAAATATATATATGATGGGTGTGAATAGGGTACAAAATATATATGATGGGTGTGAATAGGGTACAAAATATATATGATGGGTGTGAATAGGGTACAAAATATATATATGATTGGTGTGAACAGGGTACAAAATATATATATGATGGGTGTGAATAGGGTACAAAATATATATATATATGATGGGTGTGAACATGTATATTTAAACTCTGGGTCCAACAAAATTCTTTTCTTTTTTAATGGTTCATTTGGAAATATTCATGGTTGATCTGGAGAAATTGATCACTGACCTGAAGATATTGATGGTTAATCTGAAGAAATTGATCACTGATTTGGAGATATTATTGGTTGATCTGAAAATATTGATGGTTGATCTGGAGATATTGATAAAAAAAATATAGAAATAATTGCCAGAAATCAAAAACTATGTGTTTGAGAGAAAGTAAGAGGTATATATGATTTGCAGAGAAAGATTAAGATGAAGATTAAATGTAGTGAGGGGACTATGGTAATATTAGTGTCTTATAATGTTGTAGGCTTTGATTGTTCCTTAGCAATAGGTCAGCCTTGATCAAGAAGCTTTATAATCAAAAATATTCAAATTAAAACCATTGTGTCTTTAACTAGAATTAACATATGGGTTGAAGAAGGAGTATACACACTGAGTGATGTGACATGCAAAGAGTGAAATAGAGATGTGAAGGATGCTATACTGGTGCACATGGATGCACACACACACACAAACACATCCACGCACACATGCCCACACATATATATCTATAAATGTTTCATCATCATCATCATCATCAAATCTACATGATTTTGATATTATTTATTTTGAGAATAATACCTTAACATAAGTATGAGCAGCCAGTTACAGCCGGTTTGAACAGAAGAAGGTGAGAGAATTCTGGCCGAATATGGTCAGTTTAAATGTGAAAGGATTAAATGTTTTTACTTAAAAATAATTTAATACATCACTTTTATTACCTTTATCATTTATTTTAATATTTATTTTAAATTGAAAATTATATATTTATATATTTTATATTGTGTGTGAATGTAAGTGTCTGGAAAAGTCTTAATTTAATTTGGAAGTCTCCATTAAGTATTAATAGCATAAATTATAATTAACAGATTATATTATAAGTTTCCACCATGAGTTGATTTCTAAAGTGACATTAAAATTTCTTATGGTGGCACAAAATCTCAGATTTAGAGAAGGGAAAATGATATGAGATATTCATATCTTTTATAAGAGCATTAGCAACATAAATGAAATGAAGTAGTTAGAGTGTAAATCAAACTTGTGCTATAGAATCAGCTTGCTGGGAACTTTATTGTGCTCATCACTTATGTTCCTTATTGAATATAAAACACTTGTATTCTAATCATTATATTTTAGAATTGAAAACATTCTCACTCACCAAATTTATTTCTGGTACTTAATGTCTTAAGAATTACAAGACTTAGGTTTTGTTACATCTATAAATGTTTCATCATCGTTATCATCATCATGTAAATATGAGTATTGGATTTGGAAATTTACAATAGAAAATACTTTAAAATATGTTATATAGCTGAAGTTTATTATCTAGCTGGAAGGTTTGTATGAAAATTATTGTTTGCCTTACACAGAGAAATATTATATCACATTAAACAGGAGTTGGTGAAGGTGCATGACTTAGTGATTAGAATTTGATTCACTATCAGGAGGTTGTCAGTTCAATTCCTGGACCAGACGATGCGATATGTCCTTGAGCAAGATGCTTTATTTCATGTTGCTCTTCTGCCAGGAATTACAACCAGTAGATAGTATCGGCAATTGAAAAGACTAATGAAAACATTGTTTCCTTGGTTTGATCTGACGAATTCCACCTCATTGAGATCAAATTCTGTCAAGATTAACTTTGTTGTTCATTCTTTCAGGATCAATAAAATAAGAGACTGGTCATGACAGTGGATCAGTTGATTTGTTATGGTATCAGATGAGATATCTTGAGCTATTTATTCCAGCTCTTTCTATCCTGAGTTCAAATCTTGCTGTAGCTTATTTGGCTGGTAGGCTTAATCCATCAGCTGGTTTAACAGCACCACCAGAACTCTTTGGTGTCTGTATTAGAGTCCACTCTGTTGCTAGCTTTCAAGCCACCAGGTCTCCCATTTTAAGATATCTTCCCTCTTCCCCGCCTGTCTTGGAGAGCCTGAAAAGGTCATGTGCATTGTTTTTACCTCCCTGCCTAAAGAGTAAAACAAAAATATGCTAAATTTCTATAAAGTTTCTTGAAAATCCTTAAAAATACTTGAAATCATTTTGCATCAAAAAACATTTCTTAAATTTTTTAGACATCTCTCCTGCTCTCATGAGCCTGTTCTACATCAATCTTATTATTAGTATCAACAAAATTAAATATAAAACAAATCTAGCAAGCCATGTGTTTCAAAGTAATCTCGTTTTATATGAAAATATGTTTCATGTCATGAACAAATATGCCCAAAACAATATGCAGATGATGGAAGAGAGGAAAAAAAAAATATGTACAAAAAATTTTAATCCTTATACAAAACTAAAATTGCATGGAATTTTGTTCAATTTTAATAGCAAAGCATAATTACAGATAAATTATTCATCACATATGAATGCATCAATCAAATTGATTTATTAACACTCTGGTTCAAGACTGGCATATTGTGTCTTTGGCCTCAACAGGCATGAAATTAAGAAATGTTTTGGTTATTTGAATGCCAAAATAATGTGATTATTTTCAGAAATGTTTACTTCACTGACATGCACAATTTTTTTATTTTATGTTTTTTAAATTATTATTATTATTACTAATTATTAAGCATGATATCAACTTTTGCACAAGACTTTTCCTAATATCGTTTATTATATCTATATATATATATATAAGATTTTGATTTACATATATATAAATCAAAATCTTTTGAAAGGATCCATTTTCCATTTAGTGTTAAAATGATTATTGAATATAACTCAAACAAATTTGATCCAGTATGTAAAATGAAAGGTATGTTTTAAAAAGTTTTGATTTCACAAGTAATATATATATATATATATATATATATATATATATATATATATGAAAATTTCTTCCAAAGAATATAGTTTTGAATTTTCACTACTCTAAATTTTATATTTTATTGAAAAATTCATAAAAGGCAATATAACAAAACTTATTTAAATATATTCAGATGAAGAGAAAATTGAATACAATGTTTCTAAATTTGTTGATTTTTTTATATATTAACTTTTACAAATGTATATATATATATATTGGTATGGCTCATGTTTATGTAATTAGGTATATATTTATATTACCGACCAGGGTATGAGAAAACTAAAACACGTCTAACCAGAATATCACAATGTCTTCTGTACTGTTGACAAGTTATTTTATAAACACTCCAATCTGACATCAAACATTCAAACTTTGACATCCTGCCTC
This sequence comes from Eledone cirrhosa, assembly GCA_964016885.1. Classification (NCBI taxonomy): domain Eukaryota; kingdom Metazoa; phylum Mollusca; class Cephalopoda; order Octopoda; family Eledonidae; genus Eledone; species Eledone cirrhosa. The sequence goes on along the minus strand of OZ024750.1, from coordinate 7,186,852 downwards.
TCTCTATGTTTCATATGATTGTGATGGTCTATTTTAATTTAATTTCTGTTTTAAAAGGTGGGAAATGAATACAAGGATATATATACTTATATATATATATATATATATATATATATATATATATATATATATATATATATATATATATATATATATATATGAGAGAGAGAGAGAGATGCAGTAAAATCCCAATAGAGGGCTCTCTCAGTTTTTAAGGAAGTGAGCTTGCAAGCTAGCCAAAATAGAAAGGGCCTTTCATTTAAATCCAACAATAGGATGATATAATAGTCTTTTGAACCACATCCAGTTGTATCTGAGAGGGTATTGGTGTTAATATTTCAGTTTAAAATATTTTAACCTTTTAGCATTTACATTACACTATATCTATATCTTTCTAGGGCGGGTAAAATTCCCAAGATCCATGGACGAGTTCTCTCCAGCGGTCTCTGTCCCTCATTATCGCTGCCATGTCCTGCGTCTCCAAGAGACCAGTGTCTGTCCTTGGGGCATCAACATATGTTAACCTCAGTCTTCCTCTTCTAGTGTGTTCATGCAGGGGCTCCCACAGGAGCACTGAGTGCAGTCTCAACTCTTGTTGTCGGTGAGCATGTCCAGCTAACCTACATTACACTATATATACTATTATCTTTACTATTATATTGTCACGTTAAAGGCTTTACCTCACAAAATTATCTTACATAATATCAAATCTATGAGATTTTGATATTATTTATTTTGAAAACAATACCTTAACATCAGTGTGAACAGTAGGAGGCGAGAGAATTCTGGCTGATACAACCAGTTTATATGCTAAAGGGTTAATGTTCATTTAGAATTTACTGTTGATACAAAACTGTATTTCTTGCTAGAAATATTGAGCTGTCATTAATTACTGTTATAGGGTGGTGGATTAGCAGAATCAGTAGAGCATCAGACAACATACTTTGTGGCATATAATTATGGCTCTTTACGTTCTGAGTTCAAATTCCGCTGAGATTAACTTTGCCTTTCATCCTTACAGGATCGATAAAATAAAGTACCAGTAACAAACTGGTGTTGATTTAATCGACTTTACCCTCCCAAAAAATTGTTGGCCTTGTGCCTAAATTTGAAACCATAATTATTGTCAGCAGTAGTAGAACATTGGACATGTGTTGGATCATATGTTAACTATTGAAGTTAACTCTACCTTACATCTTACCAAGGATATTAAAATAAAGTTCAAGTCAGGTGCTAGGATTTAGGGCTGATATAATAAACGTTCTCCTTTTCCCCCTCCCAACAAATCGTTGGCCTTGTGGCTAAATTAGAAATTATTATAATTAATGAAAAAAGGCTAAATAGCAGTTCTATAATGACAGCTCAATAAAAATAAATGTAATGGTTATGAAATATATGAACCTTATTAATCTTCCATTAAATTGAGATTTCTTTAGGATATTGTTGTGTTGAAAAAACTAAGTAATATATTTTAATGCTTCATGTAAGAGTTCACTTCTCTTACCTGTATCTGCTCTTCAACACAGATTACAAGTAACAATGCTAATTCTTTACATTTCAGGAAATTACCATCTTTCTGGCAACTTAATCCTTCTCAGTAAGCCATAAGATATTTCATGTTTTGTTCCTTTTATATCAATATTCCTCCTCTTTCTTTCACCTGACAACGTTTATGTTGTGTACATTTATTTTTATTTTTATATATCCACTTCAACTTCAGTTTGTTTCAAACATTACTTGCTTACATCAAAGATATTAAACAACACAAAAAGAAACTAACTAACAGTATAAAAGCTCTGAAAAACAAAATATTGAATTATTTTTGTTGTAAAATCATTTCAGATTCTGACCCATATCAGCTTCCATACATTCAAAGCAACCAACAGTGATTCTCTTGTTTCGTTTTTGCTTTTTTTTTTTTTTTTTTTTTACTGCTTCTCAGCTTTACATCAATAAATTTATTGTTGTTGAAGTTGAAGTTATTTTTACCATTCTTTTTAGGCGCAGACATTGTTCTTGTGCTACAATCTTTGACATAGAATTGATCACATAGAATTGATTATCTTTCAAGTTTTTGTTGTTTTTTCCAAAAATGGACACCAACATTTTATAATGTTTGAAATCTGTTAACATAAATTCTAAAGCATGAACCTTAAGAGGACAAATGAAAGTCAATTCATCAACTTTGTGTCATAGCAGTTAGACATTATTATTACTATTAATAAAATGGTTGGATGAACTGCTAGCTGTTATAACAAAAGTTTACTATTACTGCAGCTATTTTCTTATCTCCTGAAGCAGGAGATTTCACTCAACATCCCTCAATCTAATTAACTGTTGTTGAGAATAGGTACCAAGTATTCTGTGACAAAATGATAAATACTAGTAATAAATAACCTTCATTTTTCCTTTCATCTTTCTGAAGCTTTCTAACTTTGTTAAACATCAATAAAAAATTAAAAAAACATATATATAACTGTACATAAGTGAAAATAGAGGGAGAAATGTGTTTATTTCTCCTGTCTTTATGATTAGAGCCTTTTGACTGAAATATCAGGAATATGAAATGATTTAAGGTAAAAATCTAATCTTTTGTTACTACTTTAGAGGACAGAAAATATAAAGATTTACTTAAGTACAATCTGTTTGTCTCGATAGTTTAGACATATTGTTATCTTTATTACATTTCTCACTTTATGTAAGAATTTTCTCTAGTTTTAACCCTCTCACTTTGTTCTTCATACAATTGACAGCAAGTATTCATACAATGCCTGTTGGTGGGTTACTCTGAAAAACAAAGGTTATCTCTGAAAAGAGGATGTGAAACATTTTCTAAAAATATTCTTCCCACAATATATTTATATGAAGATTGATTGACTGCTATAAGAGAAAATCAAAAGATAAATCTGAGATTTTATTATTTTTATAAATCAGAACTAACTTAAGTAAGGCTCACCTTACTGAGGTGTCAGGTGATGCCCATGAGGGTGCTTGGTTATTTCAGCACCTTAACCCTTTAGCATTTAAACCAGCTGTATCCGGCCATAATTTTCTCACCTTTTTCTGTTCAAACTGGCCATAACTGGCTGCTCATACTTAAGTTAAGGTATTGTTCTCAAAATATATAATATCAATATCTCATAGATTCGATATTATGTGAGATAAAGTATTTACCATGAAAATACAATAGTAAATATAAAGTAATGTAAATGCTAAAGGATTAACCTGGCTATCTGCTGCCGGCATATTGACTTGCCTCAAAACATTCCATTGACCATTGTGATGTGCAGCCAATTGTTGCACTTGGTGATGAATTGATGGTCATTTTTGTTTACCTTTTTTTCTTTCTTTCTGGTCTTATAATTTGGTGTGTTATTATTTGTGAGGTTCCTAGCAATAGTTAATGGTATTTGTTATATATATTTATATTTTCATTCTCAAAGAATTGTGAGCAATTTGTAATGTTATTTATGTATATATTTAAAATGAAATCAAATTAAAATGAGGCTGTTTGCTTGCAAACGAACCGAATATTAATAATATTATTAAAATATTATTATTATTCACTTACGAATTCGTTTAGGTGTCCACCATGCTAGAGCAAAAAGAAATTTCGTTTTTAAATTAAAATCGAATTACTAGAAACAAAAACTTAAGTAATGTTTAGCAAGTAATATTTGGACCTGTGGAAAGAAATATTGTGAGAAAGTTTCTTTCTTTCTTTCTGTCCTTTTCTCTCTTCCTCTTTTACCTCTGTATGTGTCTTCTTTCTTTCTTTTCTTTTCATACACTTTACATACTTCTATTAATTAACCCTCGCCTTCTTTTTTTTTTCTGTTTGCCATTTTATTACATTTACCTTTCTTTTAATGAATTTTCATTTATATTCTTTGGTCACTAAGTCCTGGGATCTCTCCAAAATAAGCAGGGGTTTCTCTTCAGCAAACTTTATCTACAAAGGAGGAAAATTGGGGTTTTTTAAATAATTTTTTTAATAATTTTTTTTCTTTTTTTTTGTATGTGGTTATGGTTTGTTTTGTCACTTTTGACATTTTCTATCAGTGTTAAGTTAATTTAATCACTTTTTTGCACATTTCCTAGAGGGGGAGTCTATATTTTATTTATTTAGTTGGGTTTTTTTTCCATTTTTTTTAAAGAAATTCTTTACTTACTTTTCATATTAAAAGGTGTATCTATGCTTTATATTAAATTGAAGGTGCTTATAAAACAAAGCTGCAAGATTTTACAAATAATTGAACTTTTTACTAATTTTCAGCAAATATTTCATGTTATATTATTTGTGCTTATTTATGCATTTATTTTAACTCAATTTTATTTTCAGAATAATAGTATTAAAAATTAAAATACTCAACTTCAAAAAATATTTTCTGGTTACCATTTTGTTTCTCCTAAATTTGTTTATTCAAACACACATATTGAGTAGTAAAATACTGATTATATTTAGTAACTGTAACTGTAATTCACAAATTAATTAAAATAATCAAATAATACTGGGAAGTTGTTTAGTTTGTAAAATTTAGTGAACTTTCTTTGGTTTATGTAAAGAAGAAATGTGTAGGCTAACGTCACAGTATAAATGTAAAGTGGAGACATAGACGTGAAAGAGGTTTAGAGTAAGATCTATGGATTCCAGTTAGAAAATTCTGTTTCAGTACACTCTAGAAATTATAGTCAGTTGAAGCTTTTCTGGCATTAGAGAAAATTTATTACATTAGGGATCTTTCTACTAACTACTCCTGTGTGTCTACCTTTAGAACAAATATGGATAAATAAGGATACAGGAATTAAAATATACAAAATTGGGAAGTCTGTGAGCATCACTTTTGTTCTAACAATTGAGGAAAAAACTGAAAAAGCAGGCACAAAAACTGTTAATGATGATGATAATTTATAAGTAATGTGTGTAGTTCAAGAACTATTTATTTGGTGTTATAATTGGTAAGCTGGGGTGGCAAGAACTTTCTAATATAATTAATAATACTGACCCCAGTAGATATGTTTCTCAGAATGTAAAGGGTTGTAAATCTGGCACAATAAATAATATTAGTTTTTAAATTGTTTATTTTGGTAAATAATGTTTTTAAATAAATTTTTCAATTTTTCAATATTTGATATGAATCATTTTTTTTTTCCTTTTATTTCTTCTTCACGACATAGAGTTACAGCCCTTTATGCTTTGATTTCAAATCCCACGGAGGTTAGCTTTGTCTTTTATCCTTACAGGATCAATAAGATGAAGTACCAGTAATGTACTGGGGTAGATTTAATCGACTTCCTCCTCCTTCACAGAAATTGGCCTCGTGCCTGAATCAGAAACCATTTATTATTTCTAAAGTAATCAATATAATCTATTTAATGAAATATTTAGTATATATCAACACTTAGCTAACCCATGCTAGCATGTAAAGTGGATGTTAAATGATGGTGATGATGATGATGATGATGATATGTCTTTACATAATTTATTCTCCAAAGGTTTTCTCAAACAAATAATTCTACTTGTTTTGAAAATTGTTTAAATCTGGCTGATTTTTCTGTTTCTTTTGAAACTATTTTAAAATTCAAGACTGCAATAAATCACAGTAGTTTTACTTTTGCAGTGAAGGCCATGGATAAATACACTTCTTGCAATACAGATGATGAATATAGGTAGTGAATATAGTTGCAATATAAATTATAAGTAAATACACCTTTTGCAATATAGGTAGTGAATATATATATATATCTTTTGCAATATAGATAGTGAATATATATATATATATCTTTTGTAATAAAGGTGGTGAGTAAATACACCTTTTTGTTGCACTCATTAATTTTGTGTAATATAACCTTTTCCTTTCAGATGAAGATTCCTTTTCCCAGGTTTTTGTTTTCAGGTCTGAAAATGAAGATCTTAGAATTATTTGATATTTTTATTTGAGATTTTTATTTGAGATTTTGTTTTCATATATGCCTCTTCAAATGGCTTGATTAACAGTGCATTTAGTTTTAAATTATTTCCCAGTTTCATGGCCTTACTACTAGATTTGAGCATCCATTAAAGAATTGAAATGACACTATCCAAAATCCTTTTTTTAAACCCTACTTGGTTTTATGCTTTAACTCAAAATTTTTGAAATTATATTTTGCTATAATTTCCTTAACTAATATATATAAAATTATGATCC
>OZ024750.1:7150664-7175664 GCA_964016885.1 Eledone cirrhosa | reverse complement strand
TGCAGTTATTTATTAATAAGAAGAGTTGAAATTAATAGATTTCACAGCTCTAGCATCACTCCTTCATAGTCAGCCTATGAACTTTTCAGCCAGCCCTTGTATTTTATTGTTTCATTACCTTGATACAACATCTGTATAGTTATATCTTAAAATTTGTCCTTCCTTTCTTTTATAGGTTTTCTTCCTCCTGGTTTTTCCCCAGTTGGTAACCAACAACATGCTCCTCGGAGAGGGTCATTATGTGGATCCAATGTTCCACTCATCACAGAATTAGGTAAGTTGCTTTATCTGAACTTTGTTTTCAGAAATCTATAAAAAATTATTAGTAAATCTACCAAGGAATTGAGCAGCCATTTGTTATGATGAGTAGATTGGAATGGTTAATATGGAAATCTTGTATTTAAGAAAATTAAACTTCAGTGAAAGTGTAAAAAAGGCAGTGAATTGGCAGAGTCATTAGAATGTCAGATAGAATGCTTTGTGGTACTTGTTTCAGCTTTCTACTCTCTGAATTCAAATCCCACCAAGGTCAACTTTACTGTTTATCCATTTAAGGTTGATAAAGAAGTACCAGTCAAGTACTGGGGTTGATTCTTCCTCTATGTCTCTTTCTCACTTCCATTCTTTCACTACTCTATCCTGCTCTGTATTCAGACCTGGAGAGGAGGAGATGGGCTCCCCAGGTTTTAAAATGCTCCAAGAAATGCTGTATGTCAATATGACACCCCTACAACTCCCTCAAGAGTTACGTTACCATTCAAGCATGCATGGATTTATATTGCTTCTATCTTTTTGACCTACAAACAACTTTTCTATATATATACAAGGAGTTCAATACAGAGAAGTTCAATATTGTAAGAGTCGGTTTTCTTTTCTCTTTTTTTTTTATTTCCTAAAGAAAAAACTTTTAACTGATTGATTTCCTTGGTTTCTACAGCAAATGACTCTAATGTCCAATTCCTGGACCAAGATGATGATGATGATCCAGATACTGAGCTTTATATGACTCAACCTTTTGCCTGCGGTACTGCATTTGCAGTAAGTGTATTAGACTCTCTCATGAGTACGGTATGTATTTATCACTTTTTATTTCTTTACTACAATACAGGCCTGAAGAGGGATAGGCTCCACCAGGCTTAAAATTCTCAAGAAGCACTGTACAGATATGTTAATACAGCACCTCTATGACTCCCTTAACAGTTACAGGATCATACTATACCATACTATAATGCATTGGTTTATTTATAAAATAATTCATGCAGTACTTTTGTTAAACTTCTGGTACAACTAATATTTATATTTAGCTTCTAGCACTCACAAATATGTGTTAACCTATTTCTATAGTGTCTCCTCTTAAATGAAATGATTCATTAAATTACATTAGTATAGAATTATGTTACAAGTTGTATTATACACTCTAATTGAAAGATACATTAGCATGTAAGCTTCATTGTATCAATAATAAGTCCTTCCTTATATCAATAAGTTCTTGAAAATATATAACCAACTTTTACTTTGTCACCCCCACTTATTCCAAGCCCCCACTATTTCAACTAAAACCACCACCCTCACTTATTCCAAACCCTGCTTATTCCAACCAACTAACCAACCTCCTCCCACTCATTCTACCCTTACCCCCTATTATTGGGGACCCAAGAGTAAGGACCATTAAATGTTACATCACTTGACCACTTCATCATAACATTATTAAAAGTTCTACCACTTTATTACAGCTGTGCCAACCACAAAATATCGTCTCTTTTATATCTTTTGACAGAGTTACTTTAACGATAATGCACTAACGTTGATTCGAACTTTAATTACTGGTGGTGCTACTCCAGAACTAGAGCAGATTCTGGCTGAGGGAGCAGGGATGAGAGGTGGTTACAGCACACCAAGTATCTTGGCTAACAGAGACAGATGTCGAGTTGCACAGATTTCATTATATGAAGGACCACTAGCTCAATATGGGGTGAGTTATATTGTGTGTGTGTTAGCATGTGCTTGTGTAAATATATATATATATATATATATACATCATCATCATCATCATCACCGTTTAACGTCCATTTTCCATGCTTGCAAAGGTTAGATGGGTTGTCTGCATTGAGAGACAAGTCTGGCCAGGATTGGGTATGTCATACCTTGCTCCTATAGGACTGTAAATTTGGGTGGCGTTTTTACCGCTAGATGCCCTTCCTAACACCAACCATGTTTACAGTGTGGATATATATATATATATATATATATATACACACATATATATATATATATATATATATATATATATATATATATATACCTATATATATATATATGTATATATATATATATACATATATATATATTAGAAAGTGTCGCGGCTGAGTTGTATCGAGTACTCTGTTGAATAATGGCCTTACTAATTTAATACTGGTTTAATCCTGATATATATATGTATATATGTATATAAATATAAATATATATATATATATATATATTTATGTGTGTGTGTGTTTGAATGGACTTGAGTCAATGGAGGCCATTAGTTAATACGAAGAAATTAATTGTGATCTAATGAATATTTTACCTTTGTCTTCTACAGGAAAGTGGTCGCTATGGAGATTTGTTTTTAGCTGCTCTTCGAAATTTTGGCATATTATGTATTGGTCTCTACCGGTTCCGAGATACTAGCGCTACTGTAAAAAGTCCATCATCAAAACGTTATGTTATAACGAATCCTTCACAAGAATTTCCTCTATTAGCTACAGACCAGGTAAATATAATTGTCTGTTCATCTGGTTTGATTTCCTGATTTATTATTATTGTTGTTATTATTATTATTATTATTATTATTAACATCAGCGGGATTTGAAGTCAGGCCGTTTATGGTCTGAGTTTAAATCCCGCCGAGGTTAACTTTGCCTTTCATCCTTACGGGGTCGATAAAATAAAGTACCAGTAATACACTGGGATAATTGCTGGCCTTGTGCCAAAAGTAGACACAGTTATTATTATTATTATTATTATTATTATTATTATTATTATTATTATTATTATTCAAAACTTCCATTGAGTTCTGCTTCTTTCTCAAATCCTGCCAAGTGTCAACCTGGCACCTGAGGAGGCAAAATTTGATAATACACACATTTTACAATCAATTGTCACACAAATGATACCACAAAGGCACAAACAACAGTAAATGTCCTTGCAATTGATAATGTCCTTCTCAGGACAGTGTGGATTGGCAGTATCGGTAGAGGGTCAGAGGCCATGCTTTGCAGCAAAGAGTTACGGCTCTTTATGGTCTGAGTTCAAATCCCGCCGAGGTTAACTTTGCCTTTCATCCTTACGGGGTTGATAAAATAAAGTACCAGTAATACACTGGGATAATTGCTGGCCTTATGCTAAAAGTAGAAACAATTATTAGTAGTAGTAAACAGTAGAGTGTCAGACAACGTGCTTTGCAGCATAGAATTATGGCCCTTTACATTCTCAGTTCAAATCCTACCAAGGCTAGCTTTGCCTTTCATCCTTACAGAGTTGATAAAATAATGTACCAGTAATCCACTGGGGTCAATTTAATCGACTTTCCCTTCCCCCACCAAAAAAAATTGCTGGCCTTGTGCCTCAATTAGAAACCATTACTACTACTACTACTACTACTACTACTACTACTACTACTACTACTATCATTAGCTAAAGAGAGATGGAACAAGTAAAACATGAATTAGAAATGTCAACTTATTTGCTTTTGTTTTCTCTTCTCTGAATCACATACTCTATACACACACACACACACACACACACACACACACACACACACACACACACATGAACACTCAAGCATGCATACCCATATATACACATATACATACAAGCACATACATATACAATGCATACACACTCACACACAGTCTATGTTATTTATACATTAAAACAAATGTTGAAATGAAGACAAAATCTAATCCCTAATCAATTGCTTAATGTTATGGCTGTGTCTTATATGCAGGGTTGCTAGTACTAGGATATATTGAGGTAGTGTCTTATATGCAGGGTTTCTGGTACTAGGATATATTGAGGCTGTCTCTTATATGCAGGGTTGCTGGTACTAGGATATATTGAGGCTGTGTCTTATATGCAGGGTTGCTGGTACTAGGATATATTGAGGCTGTCTTATATGCAGGGTTGCTGGTACTAGGATATATTGAGGTTGTGTCTTATATGCAGGGTTGCTAGTACTAGGATATATTGAGGCTGTGTCTTATATGCAGGGTTGCTGGTACTAGGATATATTGAGGTTGTGCCTTATATGCAGGGTTGCTGGTACTAGGATATATTGAGGTTGTGTCTTATATGCAGGGTTGCTGGTTCTAGGATATATTGAGGCTGTGTCTTATATGCAGGGTTGCTGGTACTAGGATATACTGAGGTTGTGCCTTATATGCAGGGTTGCTGGTACTAGGATATATTGAGGCTGTGTCTTATATGCAGGGTTGCTGGTACTAGGATATATTGAGGTTGTGCCTTATATGCAGGGCTAGTGGCACTAGATAATAAGGGATCATTTTGGGTGATAAAATCTGGAGATGCCACACAAATTGTTAACAACTTCAACAAAATTTCTTAATCAATCTAAAAACATGAAAGATTAATTATAATGAGAGCAAGGAAGGTCACCCCTGAAACAGGGGTACCTGGATGACAGGGGTAGGTAGGGTGGAGGAGACGAGAGGGCCACAAGGTATTATGACCTGTCATATTATTTGCTGTAAAACATTTCAATTTTTGCCAGGTAACATATTTACCAGGTAATATGTATGATTATAAAAACTATACATTTCTTGTTCACAAGTTAATTATAATTTTTTTTACTACATTTTTTAGCAGGTATAAAGAGGGTAGTGGCTGGATGTTGTAAAAAATAACATTTGAAAAGGGAGCACACATTGTGGGGCACTGAATACCCTGACATGGCCTTGTACACATAGGATTATACTGTTCATTGTATGTGGTTGGTTTGCATGAGGTCCAGTGTGACAGCGCATTCTATCATATTTTGTTGTCCATCCAGATCTCAGATCTTAACATGTCCACAGTTACACCTGTACTATATATGGCTATATCTAGATATGTCCACAGTTATATCTACATAACGCTGTACTAGGTATCTTATGTATATATATATATATGTCATCATCATCTACATATATGTATATAAATATGTGTGTGTATATATATATATACACATATATATGTATATATATGTCGGATCTAGCTGTTGAAACGGCTGAAGCTCAGCCACAGGGTCCTGAATCTTTTCATATTACCCACTCTACTACCCCAAGTATCGAATACTCTGGTGGATTATGGTCCACCTGGTATTTTACCACACCCTATTTGATATGTACATATATTATATATTTATAATATATATATGATAATTATATATATATAATATATAATGTTGATTTCCTTCAAATGAAGCATTTTTAGTCCTGTAGAAGCTATTTCTACATTAAATATATATATATATATATTATATATATCATCATCATCATCATCATCATCATCGTTTAACGTCCGTGTTCCACGCTTGCATGGGTTTGGACTATATATATATATATATGATGCCTTTATGCTAATTTCTTTTTCAGTATCATACAATCATACCCAAATGAGCCCCCAAAAAACAGAAAGATTGGAAGAAATTGAAAAAAGAGAGAAGGGGGGGGGGGGGGGTCCATTCCACTCCTTTTTTATTTTCTGTTTTTTCTATTATTTTTTTCAGTTCTGACAAAACAGTCCCAGTTTTTCTTTTGTTTTATTCCTTTTATTTATTATATTTATTTTTGTTTTGTTTCACTTTTGTTTTCAAAAAAACACAGCACATGTTATTACAAAATGATACAAATCTTCTTTTGTTAGATAATTTGTGCTATGGGGCCAGATTCACAATATCTCGCAACTGATGACTCTGTAGAGCTTCCAGATAAAAGTGTTGAGGTAAACAGTTCAGACAAAAACGCCTGCAATAACTACTGCATAATTTTTACAATTTTGTGCATTCACTACTTACTAAATTCTAACTAATGGCTGTTCTGAACTCTAAGCATACATAGAGCCAATCTATGTATATGTTTATGCATATATATGTATATATATATATATATATATATATATGTGTGTGTGTGTGGAGTGCCTGTATGTATGTGTGTGTGTACGCATATATATATGTATATATAAATATACATAGACAGACTTTCACACACACACATACATAATGTGTTGCTGCATGGAATCTCAATATATTTTCAGGCCTCATTTTCTTTTAAATGTCTCTTCATTTAAAAAAAAAAAAAATGTTTATAAACAATTTTTATAAACAATAAAACAATATATATATATATTATATATATACATATATATATATTATATATATATATATATAAATGAAATATTATATATATATATATATATATATATATATATATATTTTTAGAACTATAGAGTGAATTATGAATTTTTTATATTATTAGTCAAATAAGTTGAGCATAAAGCCACCCCTGAAGATGGTAAAAAACTTTTTTTTTCCATCATCAGGGCTTTTCATATATATACATACATGCATATCTATATACATTTATATATATAAGAACAAAAGATGGTTAAAGGAGTTCCATGTATTTTATTATGCGCATTTCAAAAACAAACATCATCATGCAATAATATTTGTGTTTTCATCAGATAAAACAGGAGGACATGATATGAAGGCTAAAAAACACTTGTGGATAGTGCAGTTTTAAATCAACATATGAGAAGTAGTTTTAGATTGATGTGTGATATTGGGAAAAATATTTTATTTAGAGGGGGGGGTGGAAAGGATGAAAAAAAGAGGAGGAGATGAGAGTGAACTGACTTGTTTTCTATCTGCTTGCATAAATTCCATAAAACATTTCACAAAGTATACAGCTAATATTCAATTCTTTATCAATTTAGAATCTTTTTCTCAAAGGCACATATACATACACCTCTTTTAAAATATACCCATCTTCCTACCTTATTTCAAAGGGTATTATACACTCTATAATACTTGTTTACTCATTACCCTTACTCTATTTTCACCTTGTAAAATCCTTCGTAAACATATACATTTGTTTTGACGCCAGATTATTCATCCTTAATTCATTATTTTTTGCTCCCTATCATCTAACTCATTCTCAATACATATTAACTTTTTCTTCGCACATATTATCAATTCCTTCAATATACAAACCTTAACTTCACATTATTTTTCTCAAATCCTTCAATACACAAACCTTAACTTTTTTTTCTCTTCGTTAATTTTCAAATTTCCATAATACTTGTAACCATACACACTTTTTTTTACGTTAGAATATTCATCCGCAATTCATTATTCTATTCTCTCTATCATCAAACTTTTTAATCTCAATACATATTAACTCCCTCTCCTTCGTCGCACATATTTTTCCCTTTGTTAATTTTCAAATTCTTTTAATTTATACATTATCTTCCAACGGTTTTCAACCTCTCTATGTAAAACAATATATCTTTCTCAGTTATAAAAACTATCTCTCTCTCTCTATCACCCATCTCTCCTCCTATCTCATCCTTCCTCATTATATTCCTCCCTCTCCACCTTCACTCTCATCTCCTCCTCTTTTTTTCATCCTTTCCACCACCCCACCCCCCTCTAAATAAAATATTTTTCCCAATATCACACATCAATCTAAAACTACTTCTCATATGTTGATTTAAAACTGCACTATCCACAAGTGTTTTTTAGCCTTCATATCATGTCCTCCTGTTTTATCTGATGAAAACACAAATATTATTGCATGATGATGTTTGTTTTTGAAATGCGCATAATAAAATACATGGAACTCCTTTAACCATCTTTTGTTCTTATATATTATGTATATTCCAGTCCTACAAACTGTAGTGTGCTTCTTATCCGATATCTGCATTGCTTTATTGTACTACAATAAAACTCACCTCCTACATTTATATATATACTTATATATTTATATATATACACACACACACACACACACACACACACACACACACACACAGACACACACACACACACACACACACACACATATGCATTCATTCTCAACAGCATCAGCATCATATCAGTGTTTCCATACTTGCATGGGTTGGATGGGTCTCAAAGCATCTCATTTCCTGTTATGGTTTTTTTTTTAATTATCTGGTTGCCCTTTCTTATTACCAAGTACTTCAGTGTGTTGACTGGGTGCATTGCATATTATCATGCCACCAACACCAGGAAGGTTGCCTGTGAAAGGACTAAAGTGTTCTCTCTCTGCCTTATATGACTTAACCCTTTAGCATTTACATGCTATACTATTGTATTTTTGTGGTAAAATCTTTACCTCACTTAATTATCTCACATAATATCGAATCTATGAGATTTTAATGTTATTTATTTTGAGAACAATACCTTAACATTGGTATGAGTGGCCAGTTACAGCTGGTTTGAACAGAAAGAGGTGAGAGAATTCTGGCCGGATACAGCTGGTTTAAATGCTAAAGGGTTAAGGTCTTCCCTGACAGGTTGCCTGCCATATAGCTTGTGGGGGTCATATTTTTGGCATGGATTTTTACAGCTGGGTGCTCTTCCTATCAAAAGCCTTCTTACATACATACATACACGCACACACACATACACTCACATGTGTGTGTATGTAAGACAGAAAAATCTGGAATAAGAACATAACAAAGAAACTAAAGACACTAACAGTTTTTGCCCTTTCTAACTTTCTTGCATTTAGTACTTCATTGTACTACATATATTCATGTGTGTGGTTTGTGTGTGTGGAGGGGGGTGTTGCTCTACTGCCTTTCTTTATAATTTTCATAATCTTATTTTTTATGACTTTTCTTTGCACCCAGTAAAAAAATTTTTTTGAGGGTTTGGGAGGCCTTAATTTTCAGACAGATTCAGCATGATGAGTGTGTGACCCTGCTGGCCCTTTGAATTACTGGACCATGCATACATATCACCTAATATATAAACTAGAACATACCAATTTATATATAAATGTGAATGTAAACAAAAAATAAAAATACTTTAATTACTCGTTACCTCTCAGGTGCTAACCTATCTAAAAATATAGAAAGGTAACTGAAAAATTACATCTGGTGGAGCCTCAGTTTCAACATAAATGAAATGAATGAATTTAATTGACAAGATCCCGGACCTCATTCACTTGCCGAGTGGGGTGGACCTTGTCAGATTGGACCAAGGAAACAATGTTTCCATTGGTATTTTTAATTGTTGGTACTATCTACCTATCACAACTCTTGGCAGAGAGAGTAACGTGAAATAAAGTGTCTTACTCAAGGACGCATGGCTTAGTGGTTAGAGCATTGGGCTTGCAATCGAAAGGTTGTGAGTTCAATTCTCAGACCGGGTGATTCGTTGTTTCCTTGAGCAAGTTTCACATTGCTCCAGTTTACTCAGCTGTAGAAATGAGATGATAGGACTTGGGTCCCTATCATTAAACTACCCAAGACACCTCCAACGAGATATACCTTGGAGGAGGCCAGCTAAACCTGCATAGGTGTGAGCTGTCACACACACACACACACACTCAAGGATACAATGCATTTCTCTCAGCCTGGGAATTGAACTCACAACCTCACAATTGTGAATCCAACACTCTAACCAGTACGCTACGTGCCTTCATAAAACATAAATGTCAAATATGTTCATTATATCAGTCTTTTGCAAACATTAAGGATTAAAACAATTAATTCATTAACATTTCTCTACCCAACTTAACTAGCTGCAGTACATTCTGTACATAAGATATTATTTCAGATATAAAATCTGTGATACACATATATACACACATATATACACATATACACTCATACATACACACATATACACAAGATCACTAGATCAGAAAAATAAGAACTGATGGCTGCCTCTCCCAGAATTCTGTTCTTAATTGGAATGTATTTACATCAAGGATTGCTCTTTATCTCTTCTACCTTGACAATGCTAGTTAGATTTTATCTTAATTCTTTTCAAGACCTTCTATGACCCAACTAGTTTACTGCATGGCTTCCTTCCAACTAGATTATTAATAACTGTGAAAAATAGACTCCTAATATTGTATCAGTTTTCTGAACATTCAAACTTATATGTTCGTTATTTACTGTTTGTTGTGATATTTGAAACTGTTGGTAAGTATCTTGGTTTTGAACAAGAATATCAGTTTTATAAAGGGATATTAGCACCATTGATAAACTTGGAGTTGCTGCAATAGAAGCAAGATCTTTAAAAGAGAATAAATATATCGTAGATATCAGTTCTGAAACTATATTTTCAAAAATAAGATGGTAAAAGCACAACTGAAATAGTATTGAATGGAGAAAATTTGACACTAACCATCAGTGACCAAGTTGTGCTGCCCCAAAGCAGTTCTGATCAAGCAGATCTATAACATGTGTGATCCCAGATCATCTCTGATCAAGCAGATCTATAACATGTGTAACCTCAGATCATCTCTGATCAAGCAGATCTATAACATGTGTAACCCCAGATCATCTCTGATCAAGCAGATCTATAACATGTGTAACCTCAATCATCTCTGATCAAGCAGATCTATAACATGTGTAACCCCAGATCATCTCTGATCAAGCAGACTTCTAACATGTGTGACACCAGATCAGCTCTGATCAAGCAGATCAAGCTATAACATGTAGGTAGTTGGCTCGACATGCATCTGCCAAGTTGGAAAGAATACATGCAGTAATAAATTGTAGAGATAGAGAGTGCAGTGTGACAGTAGTTTACGTTGCTGAACTCCAACTGAAATTCTGCCAACACTTTGTTATTGTACAAAGTGGGGAAGACAAATGTATGAAATGTTAGATTCTTCACTCCTCATGGTAATTAAACTCTTCAAAGAAATAATTCTTGCCAACACAGACCATCATCAGTTTCTTCAAGCTCCAGATTTATTCAATTGTTATGAGCAAGACACTGTCACCTCACTTGACCCAACTTTTCTCTAATGAAACAACCTATCTAACCCATGCTAGCATGGAAAATGGACGTTAATGGACTTTATAATAATCCTCTGGCTTCAGTTTATTTTTGTTTTATTGATTTTTTTTTGTTTTATTTTGTTTCTTTGGAGTTTTTTTGTTGTTGTTTTGTTTTATTTGTTTCTTTTATTTGCCATTTAGTCCAGGTATGAGAGTATCATTGACCATTCAACAGACTAGAACTTATGAACACTTGTCAGACTGCCCATATTTATATAATGTTTCGAGAGTTGGAGGTTACTTTTTGATAGGAATACAAGTGGCCAAAATGGGGTTCCTTCAAAAGATCTTTGGAGTAATGTTACTCTACAGAGTGTGTAGCTCAGAGATCAAGTAGAGCTGCTACTTCTCTGAATTAAGAGATCACAGCTCTGGAACTATGGACATGTGGTTAGAATGTCTCAGGAAAGAATTGCTGGATAAATTTTACAGCAAAACCAACTGACAGGAGACCCAGGGGTAGACCCTAAGTATGGCACTCTATCAAGTAACATTACTCCAAAGACCCTTCTGCTGAATCCTATTTCTGCCGCTTGTATTCACGATTGCATTCTTTCAGTTATTACATATAAGATATCTTTCATTTGTAATTCAAGAGTTTATTTTGTGTCATTTCTAATACCACAACTATAGATTAACACTTTAAAGACAATCTCTAAATTTGAGGAGACTAGATTTATGTTGGTCTACATTATTGTAGACAATGGTAAACCAAAAATACCCTTGTATACAACTGGTACAATTGACAATAGTGATGGTGAATAGCACAATCAGTATATATATATGTGTGTGTGTATGTGTGTGTGTTATAACTGTTTTCCTTTCCTCCACAAAGTTGTTAGTCTTGTAACATTATTTATGGCAGAATTGCGGTGGATTGGCAGTATCAGTAGAGAGTCGGATGCCATGCTTTGACGCATAGAGTTACGGCCCTTGCCATTCTGAGTTCAAATCCAGCCGAGGTTAACTTTGCCTTTCATCCTTACGGGGTCGATAAAATAAAGTACCAGTAATGCACTGGGTATTTGCTGGCCTTGTGCCTAAAGTAGAAACAATTATTTATGGCAGAATCGGTACAGCATCGGACAAAATGCTTTGTAGTATTTAGTTATGGTCCAGTATGTTCTAAATTAAATCATGCCGAGGTTAGCTTTGCCTTTCATCCTTACAGGGTCAATAAAATAAAGTACCAGTAACGCACTGGGGTCGATTTAGTCGACTTTCCCCTTTCTTTCAAATTGCTGGCCTTGTGCCAAATGTAGAAACAATTATTTGTTATACACTGCTAAAAATGTTTCAAGATTCACTAAAACTCCCACTTTACAGTCCCTGTCTACTCTTTTGCTGTAAATAGCAATCACATCATCACCCAGAATGTTAAGTTTCAGGTTCCATTAGTGTAAATACAAATAGAACTTACATATAAGTAGTATACATAAGATCACTTTTTCAGCCTTAACAATGTTATGCAAGAACAAACAATATATGTTTAAAAGAGGAGCAGAGTTAAGTGCCATTTCTACAACACCTCTAAAGATACAATCTCAAGAAGCAATGTTATTCACTCACCAATTTTCTATAACTGCCTATTTTTCTTCTATCTACAGATATCAACAACCATATATTTTATATATTACCATAATCTTGTTTTTGATCATCTTAATCTTTCTCAGATATTTTTTTATTGTTTAGAATAGAAAAGAAAAAAAATATCAAATCAAATTTTTCACTACTTTTGTTTGATATCTTTTTCTTTCTTTTTTTTTCCATTTTTTTTTTTCATTTTTTATGGAAGAAAGGTTACTTTTGATATGTTTATTATTATTATTATTATTATTGTTGTTGCGGTGGATTGAAAGTAACGGGATAGAGGGTCAGAGGCCGTGCTTTGCAGCATAGAGTTATGGCCCTTTATGATCTGAGTTCAAATCCCGCCGAGGTTAACTTTGCCTTTCATCCATACGGGGTCGATAAAATAAAGTACCAGTAATGCACTGAGATCGATTTAGTCGACTTTCCCTACCCCCAAAATTACTGGCCTTGTGCCTATAGTACAAACCATTATTATTATTATTGTTGTTTCCTTCCTTTCAAAAATTGTTCATATTTTCTAAAAACTGTTCATGTGTATGTGTATATATATGTATATATATATATATTTATATATATATATTTATATATATATAAATATATATATATCATCATCATAATCATATATATACACATATATATATTTATATATATATATATATATATATTTATATATATATATATGTATATATTTATATATATATATTTATATATATTTATATATATTTATATATAGATATATTTATATATATATTTATATATATATATAAATTTATAATTATATATTTATATATATATATTTATATATATATATTTATATATATATATATTTATATATATATATTTATATATATATATTTATATATATATATATTTATATATATATTTATATATATATATATTTATATATATATTTATATATATATTTATATATATTTATTTATATATATTTATATATATATATATATATTTATATATATATATATATATTTATATATATATATATATATATTTATATATATATATTTATATATATATATATATATATTTATATATATATATATATATATATATATATATATATATATTTATATATATATATATATATATATATATATATATTTATATATATATATTTATATATATATTTCTATTTGAAATTGTCTTTGACTTTGTTGCCAGGTATTCTCCCTTATCCCGTGCAATTTTTCTGAAAGCCAGGCTAAAGGCAAATGGGAGAAAAGTAAGGATGTCATTAATGCAGCATCTATTTCTGCTGCTACTACTACTACTACTGCTGCTGCTGCTACCGCTATTTCTGCTGCGGTGCATGTTGATATGTTATTATGATGAGCTGCTGCACGCAGTCTGTTAGTTGATTTATTCTTCATGTGTGTAAACGTTGCTTGCCTAATCTTGCTTTCACCAGATCTATTTATGTAGACCTTGTAGCCACATGGAAAACACCAAGCTTCCACTGTTGATAGTCAACCATCAGTTATATATATATATATGTATATATATTATTTTTATTATTATTATTATTCGGTTTAGTTTATTTTGTATTTGTTTGTTTATATTTTGTTGATATCATTTGCTCTTTTCCACTTGTAGACATTTCCAATATCTTAACCTCAAGGTCTTTAGTTTCAAATCAGAGTATTGTAAACTATATATAATAGCAAGTAAATCAATATAATAGTAAATAAATATAATACTAAAGCCTAGCTGACTTACATATCTCTCCTCCTCTTCTTACCCATAAGATCCTACACCAACCACTGCATTTTCCAGTCCTTCTTCCTTAGTGCATTACATCACTGGAATTCCCTCTGTCCTGCAGATATCAGATTGCAGATATTCAAGTCACACATAGCAGTATTAATCTCACCATTTTAGAAATGTGGATGTTGATATAATTGCCATTGTTTTTATTGTTATTGGTTTATTTATAATAGTTTATAACTTTGCCTATTAATCCGTATAGTGAGCAAATTGGGTTCCTACGTGCTGGCCTCCCCTCAGCCCCAGTGGACAGGATGGAGAAGGCGTTTTCCCCGGAGGATGGTAAAGGAGATGCACTGGAAGAGCCATTCCATCTCACGGGGCTCACACCTGCGGCTGGCCAGCTCAGCGCCTATAGTGGTGAATTGGGAGGTAGCCTTACCATTAAAGAGGGGTCAGCAAAGGTCATAGATACAGCTCCCTTTTCCTATTTTCTTCTTCTCCTTTGACCCATAACTCCTGATGAAGTAATAGGGGTGCTCTAAATCATTAAAAAGGGTACCATAATAAACCAAAATATTAATGGATAGGAAATATTTTTAAAACGCAGTTAGTTTTAGAATTGAAATAGAAATAGAAGCTTCGCCATAACATTGACTACATAATGTAGTCTAATAATGGGGCATATAAACCCACTGAATGGAAAAGATGGGTATCTTCCAGTGTGTCTCCCTCACCATCCTCTGGGGAAATACCTTCTCTATTCTGTCGACTGTGACCGCAGGGCAGCCAGCGCATGGGCTCCCATTTGCTCATAATTGTGAGAGACATGGAGAGACAGAGGCTGTGACAGTGGGAGTTTGGTTCCATTGTGTTTGGACTTGGTGTATATGTATATATTTAATTTATTATAATATCATCCACCATACTAGGCAAAACTAAGGGTTTGTAGCATAAAACATGTCATAGTGCTAACATGAAAGTATGTAGCTTATGTCATATACAATCTGTTCACAGTCTTGAGCCTAAGTAAACCAAGAAACTAGAGGGATAAGTTCAAACAAGCTTCAACATAATTTCATTGCTTCATTTCTTCCCTTTATCACAAAACAACATTTAATGTTAAATTCTTATTATGTTGCACAGTAGCTTAAACTTGATATGTTTCTATGTTGTAACTTTTTATAATTTGATTAGATTAATAAGTGGTATCCACTTAATTAGATTCTGTGTTATTTTAGTCTTTTTTCCTCACTTATATATTAGTTAGTTTCTTTAGTACATTAGGTAGAATTTTGATTTCTTCATCTTCCTATGTCACATAAAACTGTTTGTCAATTCACCAAATTAAATTAATTGTTTTGTGATTTTACTGTTTTTCAGTAACTTTATTATTTCTTTTATCAATTTCCAATCTATGTTTTATAAATTACTGTTGTTATATTAAATTGATATCAATAAAGCCAAACATAACACTCACTATTTTATTCATAGTATAATACTGTGTTACCTAATCCTTAAAACTATAAAATATTTATTCATGTCTCACAATTTTACTCAGTGATCCTTACAAGGTAACTATCACAAGGCATCGTTGTTGTCATCGTAGGGCCCCTTATGGTCACAAATGACCATGGTTTTGCACCTGGAAATTTTGTCCTCTGCGGCACAAGCCTGGGCAAGGTGTGTTTGTGGAAGACCAGCAGCAGTCATTTCACCCATGCATGCCAGTCTTCCCTCTCCATGCCACCGATGTTGGCCATCGCTAAATTTGTAACGTATTCTTTTATGAATGAAAATCTAAACATATATAACGAATACAATTAACTATTGCTAGGAAGCTCACAGATACATCACGCCAAAATATATAAGAGTGAGAGAAAGAAAAAAAAACGTAGGAGGGAGGGATGAAAAAAAATAAAAACGGGGGACAATTGGCCACACATCGCAATGGTCAACAGAATATTAGAGTTCAATTGAACAGTAGAAACATAAACATATAAACCTACAAATTCTTAGGCAAGTTGCTAAAATTTCCTCAAGGCTATATAACTGTTATTATAACTTTATTATAAGGGCGGTGGATTGGCAGTATCGGTAGAGGGTCGGACGCCATGCTTTCCAGCATAGTTACGTCCCTTTACCATCTGAGTTCAAATCCCGCCGAGGTTGACTTTGCCTTTCATCCTTACGGGGTCGATAAAATAAAGTACCAGTAATGCACTGGTAATTGCTGGCCTTGTGCCTAAAGTAGAAACAATTATAACTTTATTATAAGTTTGTTTATATTTTCTGTTCACATATTCAAAAGATTTATCTTCCCTTAATATATTTCCATTTTAAAATATTCATTTGCCTACAATCTTTAATTGTTGATCCACTAAATTCTAAATTATTGCTTTCAAAGATGTCATATCTTATTGTTGAAATACCTTTTGATTTTTTTTTTTTTTCTTAATTTTTAAATGGTTTTAGTCTTATCAGCAGTGATTGAATTGGAAGATTCCATTTTGTGTTATGTTTTATATATTATCAAATCATTGTTGTAAAGACATTGTAAATTTGTCATCATTTCACTGTGGATATGCTAGTCATTTTTTTGTTGTTTGTTTGTTAACGTCTGTTTTATTAGTCATTTTGTTATAAAGAGGATTTTAAATGTAAAATTGATATTCTGAGTTTCTGGTATAACATGTTATCTATGATGATGATGATTATTGTCATATCTTTGGACTGAAGTAGAAAGTGTTGAAGTTGTCTTTGTTTTTCATTATCTATTATTGAACTTATTATTTCCTAGAGTTTTCTTCTATCAGGAATTTATGCACACCTAATTCTTATGGATGCTGAGGATGGTAGATTGGCAGTGATCTGTAGAACATTGGATAGCATGCTTTGCAGCATAGAATCATGGCCCTTTACGTTCTGAGTTCAAATCCCACCAAGGTTAGCTTTGCCTTTCATCCTTCCAGGGTCAATAAAATAAAGTACCAGTAACATACTGAGGTTGATTTAATTGACTTATCCCTTCACCAAAAATTGTTGGCCTTGTGCCTAAATCAGAAACCCTTATTTTAAATATCTTTGGCCGTATCGTTAGAACATCGGAACACATGCTTTGCAGCATAGAATCATGGCCCTTTACGTTCTGAGTTCAAATCTGGCCAAGGTTATCTTTGCCTTTCATCTTTCCAGGGTCGATAAAGTAAAGTACCAGTAATGAACTGGGGTTGATTTAATCAACTTTCCCCTCCCCACAAAATATTTAGCCTTGTGCCTAAATCAGAAATCATTATTTACCATATTTACCAAAATCCCGCCGAGGTTAACTTTGCCTTTCATCCTTACGGGGTCGATAAAATAAAGTACCAGTAATACACTGGGTAATTGCTGGCCTTGTGCCTAACGTAGAAACAATTATTTACCAAAAGTAGACTTAGTTCAGAAATATTTTCTTTTCATTCTTATATTCACATCTTTAACTCTTTAGCATTTAAACCGGCCATATCCAGCCAGACTTTTCTCACCTCTTTCTGTTCAAACCAGCTGTAACTAGCTTCTCATACTTATATTAAGGTATTGTTTTCAAAATGAATAATATCAAAATCTCATAGGTCCGATATTATGTGAGATATTATGTAAAATAAAGCCTTTACCACAAAAATACAATAGTATATATAGAGTAATGTGAATGCTAAAGGGTTAAACCTTACTTGAAATAGAATCTCTTATCCTGAAGTATTTTTTCTCTCATCTTCAGAATTATGTTACTTTACTTAAGTGATTAGTTTGATTGAAGTGAGAATCCAGTGTAATTATGTTGTCAACAGACCACCACTTCAATGAAAAACAAGCTTCTTCTTCCATTAAGGCTGTCATTTTATATTATCTCTGATTTTGTCATGTATTTTCATGAGGCACAACTTCCCTCAGCTCTACAGCATGTATGTTACTCTACTTATATGACATGGCTCTGGTATTTACTATCATACATCATGAGCAATGAATGCTAGATATTGAAGTAGACAAATATTTATACTTTCTCTTGTATGTTCAATCTTCAGCTGAGTCTACCCCACTCCTCCCCCCAGTTTATGTTTTTTACTATAATTAGTCAACATAGTAATAAGTAACACTAAGGAGACTGTCATGTCTTTGACACATCTGAAGGGTCCTTTCAACCCTTTGTTTGGCAAGCTTTTTTATAGCTGGATGCCCTTCCTATCACTGACCACTTTACAGCAAGCACTGGGTGTATTTATTAACACAATAGATGAGTTCTCACAAATAAATATGTACTCTATTACTCTAGTACTCTATTACATGTTCCAGCCGATAGACTGAGGCCATGCTGGGGCACCACTAGTACAGGTGCGATTATTTTACCAAACATTTGAATAGTTAGTCTCATTATTGCTATAGCTAAAATAGAGAGTTAGGGAACTTCCTTAGTCATAATGATAAACTGTATATGTGTGTTTAGTGCATAAATTTGTATTCACTACCATGAGAAAACTTCTTAGGTTTTCTTTAATCAATCTATTTTACCTGCCATTGTGAAGATTATAAAAAAGTTTATTATAATTTTACTTCTTTTTTAAATACTATTTATTATTGATTAAATATTTCTTAAACTTAGTATTTTGATTGATCTTATATTTCTGTATCTAGTTTGCACCTCAAAAGCAATTATTGTGCACTTAGTAAGACTCTGTATTTTATCCACACCTGCATTTATTTCTGTATCATTTCAAATTAGATCTTTAGGATCTTTAGTTTTTCACCTGTAATTTCTTAAATTAATGTTAGTATTTGTCATTGTTGTTGTTGTTAGCTCCAGGTCAGCTTTAATTGAGCAGATCTGTGGTCAAACACATTCTAGCTGTGACTATCCATTTTTATATTTCAGGTGTAGTGTATCTCAGACTACATTATCCATTGTGTCTTTCTTTGTTTAAGGCAGTAAGGTGTGATTTTAGTGTTTTAGTTTCTATTTCTAACAGGTTAAGCAACCCTATAGAAGCTACCTTTGTTGTCAACATTTTGTCAGAATCGATAGAGTACTGGACAAAACACTTTGTGTTATTTACTTGCCTCTCTTTACATTCTGAGTTCAAATCAAACTAAGGTGGACTTTTTTTTTTTTGCATCTTTCCAGTGATAAAATAAAATACTAGTGAAGTCAAGTACAAAGTTTGCTATAATCAACAATTTCTATCCCTCCGAAAATATTACCACCACGGGTGTGTGAGTTATAAATTAATATTTATATACAATTGAACCATTTAACTCTGTTGACACCAAACTACCTGAAACCCCTCTGGTTCAAATAATACAAAACTGTTTTTTATATATATTTATATTTATCTAAAATCGTATATATATTTATCTTTATCTAAAATTCCTCTATCATAATTTCATAAGAATCTTTGTTAAATTATGTTCCAAGCATGAATGACAAAGTTGATTATAATACAAAATCTCTCTCTAAATTCTTGATTATTTTCAAATTAAGCTGGTGTTTGGAGCATAATGTAACAAATAAATTTAAAACAAACCCTGGTTTCATGATACAAAGCTATTTATTTTAAAGTGTTTATATTTATCTAAATACTTTCCAGTAGCTTAATATAATGAGAAAATTAGTTATATTACTAAATCCCTCCAAATTCTTGATTATTTGAAAATCATAGACAGAGTATTTCATTAGAAATATAATAATGAAAAGGTTTATATTTATTTTTAGTTGTTAATTTTTATTTCATTTCAGTTATTCATATGCTTATTTAATATATATATATATATTTTTTTTTTCCCTTAAAATAAATGATATTTATTTCATGAAGACACTGACATTATATATAAAACAAAAAAATTAAAGCAGTATCTAATAAACTATTAAGATAACATTACAAATGTGCAAATGACATTATAAATTGCTTGAAATTCATTCAGAAGAACATTACAAATATAATGTCATTGATAAACGCAAATATAAATGCATAAAAGAGGGGGGGGAAGAGGGAGGGGTGCAAAAACAAAAATCGGCCATCGAATGAAATAAATATTATTTATATACTATTTTCTCTTAAATATATTCACCAAGAAGGGTAAATAATTAGAATAAGATATTTCATTTGTTTTGTGTTGTTTTAAACTGTTTCAATTTTCATAATGTTATTTTTCTTTATTTCATTAGATCCAATCAAAATTATACAAAAACTGTAAATATTTTTATTGAAATCTGAAAATACATTCAATTGTTTGATTTTATTTTAATCTTAATTCAACTATTTCATGAATGTAAAACTTTGTTTAGATAAAAGAAAATTAATATGAATTTAATAAATTCATTGTTTAATATATATATATATATATATATATATATATATATATATATATATATATATACCAAAGTCTGTAGATTATTTGGTCAATCAACATTTCTTTCCTTGAATAATATATATATATATATATATATATATATATATATATATATATATATATATATATATATATGGCAGTTTCTGTCTCTTGTGATTTAAACACATAAAGTGATTTATCTGTGTTCGTCTCTCTTTACTGTATTATAAGGCTCGAAAATGACCTATTTTGATTATAGGGGACTATTGTGAGTTTTTAACTCAATATATACTTTATATATATATATATATATATATATATAAAAAGAGAGAGAGAGATGGACAGAAGAATTAAGTTAAAAAGAATAATCAGACTGTCTCTCTTATATGGTTAATTATCATTCAGTTTTCTGCTCAATGTCAGAAATAAAAATAAATTAGAGAGATTATTAATATTAGATATAAAAGAATTCTAATGGACTTTTGAGGATTGGACATGTAAATAAATAAATAGAAAATATCAGAAATATGTATACCTAAGTGTGTAAAGAAGAATTCTGGCCAACTATGGTTTTAAGATATAATAGATCCCTCTTTGCTTCACAAAAATTATAAATGTATATCAGTGTATTTTCTTTAAAACATGCTAATATATGTTTGTGAATAAATGTGCTCTGTTTTGTTTCATTTGAAGATTTTAGCATATGATGTCCATTGTTAAACTGAGTTTCTGCCTACAGTTTTGTGTCATGGCATGATGTTGTGTGATTTAGAATTCAGTATTTCTATACTTGTCTTCAATATTCTCTGCTTCTTGTTTTCACATTTTTTACATGAAAATATTTCACTGATTCTTTTAGGGTATATTATTTTATCTCTCCTGCCTAGGTAGGAATTGTTTCTATATATGTTTGTATGTGGAGTTCAAATTTGTTTATACTCTAATGCAATTTTTTTTTCCATTCATTGTAAGTTCATGATTAAGGATTCTACATGTTGATATTTTTGGTCAATACATTTATATAATTTCTTCTCTCAGTAAATGTGTTTCTATAAAAAAAAATCCTGATTCTATTTGAGACTTCCTTATATAATTTCTTCTCTTAGTAAATGTGTTTCTATAAAAAAAACTCCTGATTCTCTTCAAGACTTCCTTTGACCACACGCTTATCAAGATAATGAGCTATTTCATTGAAATATTAACACCAATAGCTTTATCTACAAACTAGTTTCAATACTTGTTTGGGACCACTTCATTTGATTTGAATTACTAGAGTCATTAGGAAATGTGTTGACTTCTCCATTTTCTATTCCCTGCCTCCAAAATGGTAGATTTTTGCTCTAGTATACTCAGCTAAAAATGAATACCAGCAATAGCTGGGGGTTAACCTTGTGATGGATTGGTGTCCTCTCTAGGGGGAAGTCTGGTACTCTCAGTCACTTCATGCCATGAAACTGAAATAAGCACTGGCTTGAGACAGACTTTAAGCTAAGCTGTATTATAGCTATCATCCTTGTCACTATAATCTTCTCAAGAGTTAAAACTTGAGACATGTCACACCTATCTTAAAAGCAGTATAAAATTTCCTGTGATGGACTGTCATCCTGTCCAGGGGGTAGTCTTGTACATTTCTAAGACATTTTTATCACTTTAAAATAAATTTTTCTATTTTTCATAGTAAAAAAATACGTTGAAGCTTCTAAATTTTCAGAAAATAATTAAAACACATTTGTAATAAAGAAGAGTTATATAAGATTTAGAATTTCTAGAATTTTTGTCTTATATCAAGAAGTTTACGAACATTTTTAGTCAAATCAGAAAATATAATTGGTTATTGGTGACTAAAACCTTCTTTCTTTATAGTTCTCATCCTAATTTTTATCATGAATTATCTGTATTTATTGTCACATATGCTATATCTCTTGTAGAGTAGTTTTAGTTTGTGGACATGTGACCAGACATCGGCGGAAACTCTACTCAGCTATTAAAATCTTCAACTCAACTCTTTCCTTTTGCAACCCAACCAATTCTTTCCTTCTCTAACTACTGTGATGTGTTCACTGTTTGTTTACACCTGATGATCCGGCCATTCTACAACTACTTAAACTGTCCTTCTCTCTCTAAACAACTTCCCACAAAATACATTCCATGGTGAATTGATATTTGGCACACAGAAATAATACACACACCCAGGTTTTGTATTTATTTCTACTTTCCTCTTTTAACATTTCTCTTGAATTTCCTTTTATATATTGTGTTATTTCTTCACTATCAACTTTGTTTCATCGAATCATTTCATCTTCATCTTTTCCAACTGAAACGAAGAATTAAAAATAACGTTTTATCGTTTCTTTCTTCTGGACCTGATAAAATTAAATAATTTCTTCAGTGAAGTTATTTTATCATTTATTACTTTACAATATTCATTCAAATAAAAAGAAAAAAACACAAATCCTCGAAGGTTCATATCTATTTTATTAAAATTCCCCATCATCAGCATCATCATTATCATCCACATCATCATCATCATCATCCACATCATCATCATCATCATCATTATCATCATTATCATCATCATCATCATCATCATCCATATCATCATCATCATCATCATCATCATCCATATCATCATCATTATCCATATCATCATCATCACCATCATCATCATCATCTATATCATCATCATCCACATCATCATTATCATCATGTCTACTTTTCTCTGTGTTTTCATTATTTCGGCTCCTTTATCTAAAGTAAGACTATAAAAGGTTGACAACATCAGAAAACATAGACATCATTCATTGTAGTAGCATAGTATTGCTATAATCTCTTTAAAACAGTGTCAAATACAAACATCAAATACAAACAGAGATTGTCTAGTTCACAAACTCGAATTTGTCTCTTAACCCTTCAGCATTTAAATCAGACATATCCGGCAAGAATTCTCTCAAAGTTAAGGTATTTTTCTCAAAATAAATAATAACCCCATCAAAATCTTGTAGATTCAATATTATGTGAGATAAAGCCTTTACCACAAAAATACAATAGCAAAAATACAATGCTAAAGGGTTAATAGCCAAAAAATCATCAAATATTTTTTAAAACAATTCTTTCTTATAGTTTATTAGGCCTCATCAGTTAAAACTCCAGATCTTGTTAAAATTCCTTAATTACATTTATTTATCATTTTCAAATTGATTTTAATTTTAATCACATGCCTGACTAATATCTTTTGTTCAATATTTTAATATGTTATAAGGAGTTCATACCTTATGCTCTTTTCAAGAAATTTTAAGATTATTCCAATAAAAAAAAAAAACATTTTTCTTTCTTTTGCTTTTAATTATTATTTATTTCTAATTTTAGATCTCCATCTATAATCTAGCCTGGGTTGATGCCTTTATTATTATTACTTACATTTTTGTTTTTTGTTTTGATTTTTTTCTGTAACTATTCAATACACTCATTTTTTTAAGCCGTTTTAAAACAGTAGATTTTATCCATTAACTGTAATAAAAATAAATATATATACATATAATTTTGTCTTTTTAAAAATGTTATTGTTTTAGTGTGATTTTTTTTTTTAAGACTTTAAGTTTGTCATATTTAATCATCATCTAATTTCATTTTTCACTCTTCAGGGGCTGTATTTTCAGTTTTGTTGTTTTGTCTTTATTTTTCAATAAAATTTTTTAAGTAACTTCTGAAAATATATTCAACAAGTTTAATCTTATAATGAGTTTATAAATTAATAAAGCTGTTTGACTTGCAGTGAAAAAAAGATCATGTATATTTTATATCAGAAGAAATTGAAGAAAACTACTTGAAAGCTACTTTAAAATGAGTATTGGATAAATAGGAAATCTTATAATTAAATCTATATGGATTTTCTTCTTTCTCTGGTGAAATGGCCTGTATAAAATGGAATGGCATTGACATTATTGTCATTTGGAAAGGCAATCTTGTTTACATTATTTGCTGTGCACTGTGGTGAAACAGTTTTGCTTAAGTTTGAACAGAAATTTCGTGATAAATATGTCATGTAATATTAGGAAATTGTTTTTTTATTGGATGTATGCATGCATGTGTAGAGGCATACATTATATATATATAATATATATATATATATATATTTATAAATATGCGTGTGTATATATATATAAACACACATACATATATACATACATATATACATATATATATATATTTTTATATACATGCATGTATATATATA
>OZ024750.1:7140664-7143164 GCA_964016885.1 Eledone cirrhosa | reverse complement strand
CAGTATAACATTTCCTAAGGAAGATGTGATTTGCACAGCACTACACAAGCAAACTTTATAAAAGTTCCTTTGTTGGTTCAAATTATTAATCCAAATGTACACTGCTGTGTTTTGGATGAATTGTATCTTTGGAAAGTTCAATCTCTTTAACATTTAATACAAAGGATTTTCAAAATCATATGCCTTCAGTCAACTTACATGCCTACATACATACATAAACACACACACACACTATATATATATATATATATATATATATATATATAATTATTCAAGTAAAGAAATGTTGGTTGATCAATTAATCAGCCAACTGTAGTGTAAACAGATGTAAAGCACTCTACGACCTGTGTTCCTTAAAATATTATCAATAATGTATCAACAGGAGTGTCAATATTATAAAGAAGGGAGACAGTTTTAAGTGTACATCCTCTGTTAATTACACTTAAAAAAAAGAATGTACACTTAAAACCATCTCTTTTCTTTATAATATATATATATGTGTATGTATATATAAATAGACTATATGTTGACAATTATATTATAGTCTAAATTTCAACATACTTTATGCTTTCATGAAACTATCCACCTCTTTCCTTTTTCATCTAAAACTTTCAATTAAGTATAAACATGAGTTGTACGAGTTCAAATCAAAAATACATGTCGTGCTATTCTCCCTTCTTTGTATTTTGGTATTTTATATATTCCTTAAATGTTTTAAGCAACTCATTTTATCTGTTTACATAATTGTTAGGGGTTTTTTTTTTATGTTTACTGACCGTATAGATGGTGAATTGACATTTGTAAAAACGTAGATCAAATATGCCTTTCAAGCTTTAAAACACAAATCCAAGACTGGATTGACAGGCTTTTTAGAGTATTAGATGAGATTTCTTGAAATATTTCTTTGAAATATTTCATTCTGAGTTCTTGAATGGTAGATTTAACCCTTTAACATTTAAACTGGCCATATACGGCCAGAATTCTCTCACCTCTTTCTATTCAAACCAACCATAACCAGCTGCTCATACTGATGTTAAGTTATTGTTCTCAAAATAAATAATATCAAAATCTCATTGATTCGATATTATGTGAGATAATTATGTGAGGTAAAGCCTTTACTATGAAAATATAATAGTATATATAGAGTAATGTAAATACTAAAGGGTTAATCCATCACCCAGTTTAACACCACATCTTGGTCCTTAAGTGCCTTTAACAGGCAGATGTCATATTGTTGTTGACATTTTGGAACCAGGTTTCTGGCTTGAGGATACTTCTTCCATTCTTCCCATCAGTCCTGAAGAAATGAAGAACCATGGAGGCCTCTTAACTCTCTGACTCAATTATTTAAAAAAAACTAACATGGACTAGATACTTTAAATAATGTTGGCATTTGTATGAATGGTTAGAACCGTTATTTTACAACCAAATATTCTTCCTTTTGCCAGTCACACAACTTCTGTAAGTACTTCCAAAGTAATATACCCTGCCTAAAGGTATTCTCCAATTCCTTTTATGTCTTGCGAACACTTCACTGAGTTTCTTCTATATATAAATCTATTGCCTCCTCATATCATTTATTTCTCATTAAGATAGACTTTCTTTTCCACCCCTTTAGGCCTAATTAATTAATCATCTCTCATGTAATGGAATTGATCCATTCCCTACAAATTTGCAGTCTTGTGCCAAAGCCAAAACATATTATTTTTGAGGAGTGTTGGAGTAGCACAAACGGTAGATCATTGGACTGAACAGTACTTTGTTTTGTCCCTTTACATTTTGATTTCAAATCTTGCCAGGATCAACTTTGTCTTATATCCCTCAGTGGGGCCCATAAAATAAATACAAGGCATATGTTGGCTTATAATCAATCAGCTATATTCCTCCCTTATTAATCTGTGGCCTTGTGGCAATATTTGAAATCATTAGTATTTGTAATAGTTCACAATTTCTAAAGACAGCTAGTTTCTCATTTTGAACTTAACTTCATTCATCAATACACCAAAAGGACATTTTTAAACATTAGATGCTATAGTGCCTTTTGTTTTAACACACTCTCTCTTTCTCTCTTATATATATATACACACATACATATATATATATATATGATGATGATGATGATGATAGATATATATATATATATATATATATATATATATATATATATATATATATGGGTGTGTGTATATATATATAAGCACATTTTTCTATGTTAGCAAAGCTAGATGGCTCTGTAATTACACTTTCAGAAACTATTATATTCAAATGTTTTAGTTCAAGAATGGGTCATATAAAATGTGGCTCATCATGAATCAGGTCACACTATTAAAAACTGCAAGGCATGTGCCATTAAGAAATGTGACTTGCAGGCCACAGTTTGCCCGTGACTGTTTTACAACTTATTATACTCCACTCATAAGAAGAAAAAGAAAACAATGAGTAGTACCTATTTCCAGCTAAGAGGTTACAAAAACAAAGAACCTTGTCTAAGAACATAGTT
>OZ024750.1:7050664-7130664 GCA_964016885.1 Eledone cirrhosa | reverse complement strand
GCTTGATAATGTCAACTTATGGACTGGACTTGACCTTTGTTCTTTAAACTCTGCTGTTGGTGATCGAATTTTATGGAGAAGAATACCTCATGTTGATATGATTTCTGCAACGGGTGGAGTGAGCTTCTAAAAAATATACATAATTAAGGTTTTGTAAATATGTAATTAAGGTTTTGTATGTAATTAAGGTTTTCATTATTTTTTTCTATTAATGATCATTTTATTTTCTAATATTATTAATACTGTTTTACCTCTTTTATATCTTTTTCAGAAAGTTGACATTCGCTATTCTAGGACTTGATGATGCTGGTAAAACCACGACAGCAAAGGGTCTTTCAGGAGGTCAGTTTGTTACGAGGGTCTCTGTTTTACATTTGATTTACATCACTAACATAAACTAAAGGACTTTTCTAATGTAATCTCAGGTCACATAATATATTCTCTCATGCTGTGTTTACTTGTATAAGGTGCAGTGTGGAAGCTATGTGTGTTACTTTACAACTCGTTTTAGTATTACAGCTATTAACAGCCAATCATACAATATTTGACTTAGAGAAGAATTGCTATTTGGGAATCCATCTCGATGGATTCAGGAGAAGGTACTTTAGAATATGAATTTAAATATAAGTGATTATTATTTCATATTGACCGACAGCATTTCTAGGGCATTTTTTAAAACCTAGCAGAGCCCATTTCCTCTGCAGGTTTAAATACAGTAGATTTCTTCCTGAGAAGAGTAGAGATTGATAGAGAGAAGTGGGGAAGATTAACAGAGAAAAAACCAATCCCCAGTATTAGACTGGTGCTTTATTTTGTGTGCATTAATACATTTTATTGTTTATGTTTTAATATTTAATTGTTATTCTGACTGCCTGTTGTATTTCTTTATGGATATTTTGTTTTGTTTTAGAGATCAACCATACAGATACGACAGTTACCATTGGTTTTGATAAAGAGGAGATTAAAATAGACAAATATGAAATTACTTTGTTTGATCTTGGAGGTGGTAAAAAGATTCGTAATATATGGCATAATTACCTGACGGAGGTGTTTGGTATTATCTTTGTAATTGATTCTAGTAACCAGTCTAGAATGGAAGAAACTAAAGAAGTTCTTTCCAGTATTCTAGAAAATCCTTCTGTTATAGGGAAGCCATTATTAGTGTGAGTTGATTTGTTTTATATATATGTATGTTTGTGTTTGTGTGTGTATATGTTTGTATATATGTATGTGTGTCATCATCATTTCATCATTTCATTTTACGTCCGCTTTTCCCTGCTTGCAAGGGTGGGATGGGAACTGATGCTGGCTTGATTTCTACAGCTGGATGCCCTTCCTAACACCAACCTCATTTACAGTGAGTGCTGGGTGCTTTTTTGCCGTGGCACCTCCACGACCACTTTACAGTGGAATGATAGGGACCCCAGTCTCTATCATCTCATTTCTACAGCTGAGTAAACTGGAGCAATGTGAAATAAAGTATCTTGCTCAAGGAACAACACATCACCCGGTCTGAGAATTGAACTCACAACCTTTCGATTACAAGGCCAATGCTCTAACCACTAAGCCATGTGCCTCCTGCTCTAACCACTAAGCCATGTGCCTCCATGTGTGTGTATGTATATATATATATGTGTGTATCTTAGGATCTGTAACTCTTGATGGAGTTGTAGGAATACGATTAGGGCATTTTTTAACTTGGTGGAGCTCATCTCCTTTCCAGGTCTGAACACAGCAGATTTCTTCCCGAAAAGGATAGAAAAAGAGAGTGATAGAGAGAGGAAATGAGAAAGAGATATAGAGGAAGAATCAATCCCACTACTCGACTGGTATTTTATTTTATCGACCTCAAATGGATAAAAGGCAAAATTGACCTCGGCAGGATTTGAACTCTTTATTTATTATTAATTAATCATAATTGATCTGTTTACTCAGCATTTAGTGTCCGTTTAGTTATAAACTTTAAATATTTGTTTAAACTATTTACCATTTCATGATGCCTTGAAGTAAGACATGTTAACCTTTTATCTCTTGTAGACTTGCTAACAAGCAGGACCAAGTTGGTGCTTTAGATGAGTTGGATGTCTGTGATCAGCTTTCTCTTGAATATTTAGTCAACCAAAGCAAATGTCCCTGTCGAGTGGTACGCAACTATTTCTTCTTTTTATTAAAATTACAATTTTTTTTTTCCTCCAGTAATTTTTAGGAGAGTTGAATGTAGATATCCACCTGTTGAGTTCGGAGTTCAGAGTTCACATCAGCACAGGCTTTCACTATCACCATGTGGTATTATCACCACTTTAACCTTTTAGCATTTAAACCAGTTCAATCTGGCCTAAATTCTCTCACCTCTTCCTATTCAAACTGGCTGCTCATACTTATATTAAGGTATTGTTCTCAAAATAAATGATATCAAAATCTCATAGATTAGATACTATGTGAGGTAAAGTATTTACCATGAAAATACAACAGTATATATAGATTAATGTAAATGGGATTAAGGCAGTCATTTTATATAAGTACATACAACCCCTATGGCCACCACTTTAAGACAGTCATTACACATATTTCAATTGAGTTTGTTGTGATATTGATGATAGATTTGATTGATTAGTAATTTGACCTATTAGTGTAACAACAAACAACAATCCCAATGATTTTACACATTATTATATTCCAATTGTGGTTGTTGTGAAATTGATATTTTGCTAATGTTTTACAGGAATCCTGTTCGGCCTCCTTTGGAAGTGGACGTAAACTAGACAAGAATATAATGAAAGGTATGATGTGGTTGTGTGACCTAGTTGACCAACAGTATGAATTTTACAGTGAACGTGTTGTGAAAGAAACAAAAGCTATGTGTGAACAAAAAAAAATCGACGATGAAGAAAGGAAAAAGAGAGTAAAAAGGATTCGAGAAGAAAGGTATTTTTTTCTATTTTATTTTATTTGGTTGTTGTGTTTTTTGGGGGGTCACCTATATTAGGTTAAATTCCATGAAGATTTAATGTCTTCCGATTTTTAAATCAGGATTTTACTTACCTTTGTCCCATCTGCATCTCTTCATGCATTAAGTATTCCCATGATTAGTGGTCTCCCTGCTCTCAGCATCGCAGACTATTACATATATAATTGTCATCTTTTAAGATGCACTTTCCGTGCTAGCATGTGTGTGTAGAGAGAGAGGGAGAGATGCAGATTGATTAATATGGAGAGGGTGAATACTTACAGCATTTGGTCAAAGTAACATTTTTATTCCTTTCCTTTTAATTTTATTGACAAATAGAATATAGATATGGGAAAATGTATATTGTTTCTCAGTTTTTTCTTTCTCCTTTCTCAAATCAATACTTTCTTTCTTACTCTATTGATAATGTTTGAACATATGTAATATTATGTCAATAAATGTAGTAATAGAATAGTAATGTTTATTATTTAACCTTATTTTGTTTTGTTCAACCTTATTTTAAGTTAATAAATTTATTATTTTCAAAATTAGTATTCATTTCATTACTTTGTACAAACTCCATGAAATTATAATTAGTTTACCTTTGTAACATTACCTGTTAAAATTATCCACAGTGACAAAAAGTTACCCATCGTAATATGACAGGTAACATTCTAGTTGATTAAATGTCAAATTTGTTGCTAATCAAATATCTTTACTTTATAATGCCTAGAAAAATGTCTTAATAAAATACAACAAAAACTTTGGACAGGTCAACAAATATTTTATTACTTTTAAGGGAGAAAGAGCAAGGTGACACAATAGAAGTTTCTGGTTGTCCTACCCCTGATCAAGATACTGCAGATCCTTTCAAAAGACTTGATGGTACATATTTTACCAAGGTACTGTATAACTGACTCTTTATAGAAATTACAAGATATATATCTAATGAGACAAACTATGTTGGTGTATACAGTCTTAAACTGCATCTGTTTAGTGTTGGTCTGCGTCTGTTGTTGCAATATTAAATCACTGAAAAAAAAATGTTCTTTTTTTTACTAAATTCAGGAAACCAATGGAAGTAACACAGTAAATGTACCAAATATAATGAACCGTCCAAAAGTAGAAAGTTCTGAATGTGAAGAAAGTCAGTTGTTGCCACTGACAACAGATTCAGACAATGGTGAACAGTTCTTACCCTCCTCATCAGATATTCGCAGTTCCCAACATGAACAAGATAAAAATCAACATGTTACCAGCCATTGTTATTTAAGCAAGAGTGATACCACCACTTGCAGACCACCGCCAGAGAAAACCACAAAAGCCTACTCAAAAAGTTCCATTTTGCAGCCTTTAAATGAACTTAGTGAGTTTCTGCTTTTTTGATAGATATGTTTGTATTTTTGTTGTTGTTGTTTGTATGTTTATGTCCCACTAACTTATTTGCCATCACTTCCAACAATGCATGCTTCTATCTACACAGATGATACCTCTCTTCATTTCTCCCTAAACTTTCACACCCAAGTGTCATACAACCTAGACACTTCATGCTTAAACCTGCACCAACTCCATGAAGCAGCCTGAAAAACATCTAGCAGGGGTCATGCCAATCTTGTTTTATTTAGTTCTTACTTGAGCTATTACATATATAAGTATAATAACTAAAGTAAAGACTAAGTTTTATCTTTTCTTTCACATTTACTCAGATTATTATGCTTAACCCTGTAGAGACCAAACTTGCCAAAACCGGCCCTGGTTCTATGAAAGAAAACCACCTATTTCAAATAATTCCTATATAAATTTAGATCTTCCAACATGGTATTATACAAGAACAATATTTTAAGTTATTATATTAGGAACAAAATAATTAATCCATTGAAAGAGAGTATATTTCATTATAAATATGGTCACAAAAGGGTTAAATGAGAAAAATACTTTGCAATGGTCAGATTCTAAGATGTCTTCATCTATCATGATTAAAGAGATACATTAACAGATATTTTAATTATCTTTCTTTTCAGCGAAGCCTGAGAAGGTTAAACGAAGGAAAAAAAAGAATAACGTTGTCCCTATTAAGTCACCAGAAAACAAGAACATATCTGCCTCTACCAGCACCTCATTGACATTCATAGCACCACCATCAGTTACTCAT
The DNA here is from genome assembly GCA_964016885.1 of Eledone cirrhosa. Taxonomy (NCBI): domain Eukaryota; kingdom Metazoa; phylum Mollusca; class Cephalopoda; order Octopoda; family Eledonidae; genus Eledone; species Eledone cirrhosa. The sequence continues at coordinate 7,125,565 of OZ024750.1, read as the reverse complement.
TTGGACACAAATTCTCTTGAAGGTAGTTATCAGTATTAAGGAACTATTTCACTCTTTTGGTTAATTGAATTATAAATTCCATACTTTTATTTAACATCACTTTTGATTTTTAAGTGGAAGGAAAGTAGTGTCATATTTGTTAGCATGTAATGCATTTGATGGCATATTAGACCCACCTTTTTTTTAATTATAGGGCCCCAATACATCTGTCTTATATACTATGTGGAGCTAAATGTTTTAATAACATTACATGTAATTTCATAAAAGTTGAGCTACGTTTTAATAATATTACCTGCTGACCTATGGAGTTGAGCTATGTTTTAATATTACCTGCTGACCTATGAAGTTGAGCTACGTTTTAATATTCCCTGCTGACCTATGAAGTTGAGCTACGTTTTAAATCCTCACTGTACAAGATGGCTACCAGGAAAACAAAATATCATTTAACTGGCAGATAGGCTTTCTGGTTTTTCACTTATAAAATCTCTTAACTTTGTAGGACTCTATTTAAAACTCATTAACTAAGATGATTATTCACAACACATCTGCAACTACCACCATCATTTCATTTCCGATGTCATTCAGCACACACACACAATCTAACCCTTCCATAACTCTACCTAGTATAGAAGCTACCTTGGTCCCTTCGTCCCAACAGGATGAAGGGTTTTGATGGTGTTCCTGCAATCAACCCCTCACTGTATGCCCAAGCTTCTTGCATGCACTCATCGGCAGATGATACTTCTTTAATAGATAAGTTTTCCCACAGTGGTAAGAAACTCTCAGGAGAACTGGACAGCAGAAGGTCTTCAGAGAAGAACACCCCTCCCCCTTTCCTCAAGCAAGTGTTTCAGCCTTTAACTTCTATGGGAGAGTTTATTACCCCTGTGTGGGAAAAGTTATCTATCAATAGATAACTTTTCCCACACAGGTATTATCTACACTAAATCTACCCCAGATATGTGAGTAAAACTCTATAAGTCATATTTCGTGCTTTGAAATATTTTCTGATAATAAAGTTGCAGTTATTGTTGTCTGATTAGCAATGAAAGGTCTTCAGAGATTATAAACACTAATATCTGTAAAATGAAAGGTCCCCAGAGATTATTAACCCTAATATCTGTAAAATGAAAGGTCCCCAGAGATTATTAACCCTAATATCTGTAAAATGAAAGGTCCCCAGAGATTATTAACCCTAATATCTGTAAAATGAAAGGTCCCCAGAGAGTATTAACCCTAATAACTGTAAAGTTGTGTCCTATTCATCAGTGAGTTTTTCTTTCTTCTTCACAGATAATTTTTCTCAGAAATGGAATTTGGTCGAAGATTTACCGACTGTTGACAATTTAAAACTAATTGATGAGAAGATGGATCCTGCTCCTAACGTTAGTTGATACCAGAAGTATATTTAGGAAAGCAACTGTTCATCTTTAACGTGGTTTAACTATTTATTTTACGTACAATTCATCACATTATTTTTTACGAGGCAGTTTTAAATGCTTTCTATTATGATTCAGATCTATTTTTTTACTTGTCAGACCCCCAACACACGATAATTTTAAAACAAAGTGAGTAAAAGAGCACATATGTACACTTCAACCTTTTTATATCAATATTTTTCATCAAAGTCTATACAGAAACTTTTATTTAATAGAGTTTGATAAGCTTAACGAAATCCAACATAGATCTTCAATACGTTCACAAATGAATTGGAAACGTTTTTATGTAATAAAATAAATTATTTATCTCCAATATATAAATTTTTTTTTTTTTTTTTTACTTGTTAAATCTAGATGAAGGGAGGGCCTGTCAGATAAGAATGTTTAGAAACTCAGTGAATATTAACCCTTTAGCATTTAAACCAGCCATATCCGGCCAGAATTCTCTCACCTCTTTCTGTTCAAACCAGCTGTAACTGGCCACTCATACTGATGTGAAGGTATTGTTCTCAAAATAAATAATATCAAAATATCGTAGATTTGATATTATGTGAGGTAAAGCCTTTACCATGAAAATACAAAAGTAAATATAGAGTAATGTTAATGCTAAAGGGTTAATGTTTCTCAACAATTGAGCATACAAATAGTTGTAGTTAGGTTTCAGTTGTGTTTGGTAGCTTGTAATCTAATTTCACAGATCATCCTCGAAACCTCAAGATTCCTATTGCTGGAGTAAAAGACTTCACTTTAAATATAAAAGCTTGATGAAATTTGTGTCGACCATTGAAGATAGAGAGACCAAATAATGCCTACCTTGTTTGTTAGACCTGTTTGTGGTTGAACTTGAATCAGCAAAGCTCCAACCATAGATATAACCACCCTTAAGCTCATGACTGATTGGAAGAGAATTTGTTATTTTGCTGTTCAACATTGTTTAACCCTTTAGCATTTACTATTGTATTTTTGCAGTAAAGACTTTACCTCACATAATATTGAATCTATGAGATTTTGATATTATATATTTTGAGCACAATACCTCAATGTGAGTATGAGGGGCCAGTTACAGCCAGTTTGAACAGAAAGAGGTGAGATAATTCTGGCCGGTTGGAATGCTAAAGGGTTAATGAGAGAAAATAGAAAAAAAAATCTGAACTCAAACAGAAAAATTATATAAACATATTTTATTATTATTATTATTATTTAACATCAGTAATTTCAAAGTTGTCTGATATATCACCATTATTATATTGTCTTTGCAGCATCTTTAGAGCGTAAAGATTATAGCCACTTGTGTCCTAGAAATAGAGATGAATAACATTAGTATAGAAAACAAATAATTGTCATTAATATGTCTAACAGGTGCTAGCATGAAAACAGACATTAAATAGTGAATTACTATACGATAATGGTTTCTGATTTGAAGGGAGGAGAAAGTCGACACCAGTGTGTTACTGGTACTTTATTTTGTCAACCCAGTGAGGCGGGAGTTACTATAAAATAATAAAAAAGGAAAAGTGAGCTTAACACTTCAATTAGAATTACAGATTAAAATGGTGATATACGAAAACAAAATTAGCTACAAACAATTTAGTATAGTTAATGAGAAGTATCATAAAATATGTAACAAATTACTGCTTTATTTTATTTGTCATCCTTTGCCCTTTATATATTTCTACCACATTGTACCAGCTTTCTTAAACAGTTTGTTTGATACAATAAAACAGAAGAATTCTTACCACTAGTTCTGATACATGTTCTTGGATGTCTTCATTTAGTTTCAATAAAAATGGAAGAATGCTCTTATCAACCAGCAACTGGTTGTGATGAATTCTGGAAAGAGAATTAGAAGAAACCATTAATTATGTCAACATAGAAAATTATCATCATTGTCATTTTAACATCCGCTTTCCCTGCTAGCAAGGGTTTGACAGGTCTACATAGACAAAGTCAGTACTAAAGTGGAGCTACTGATCTCCAGGAACCAAGTAATAATTATTATAGGGACTGAATGTATGACCAATAAATTGATATCACAACAACTCAGTTACTAAACTTCACCTAAATACTGTTCATATTAACTAATACCTTTTTAACCCTTTCATTACTCTATTTTAATCAATTAATGAAGAATTTTGAGGGATTTACTAAAATTATTATTTCATTACTAAGATAGTAACTTAATGTAAGATTCTTATATGAGATTATGTTGGAAGATTCTAATTTAAATTGGAAATCTTTAAAATGGGTGGTTTTATTTCATAGAACCAGAGTTAGTTTTGGCCAGGTTGGTAAGTAAAGGGTTGAACTGTTTTATATTCACTTACCTGAGCAGAAATAATATAGCATTTACAGACTTCATAGTACACCATTTTGATGTAACAAATGTATGCAACAACTTGAGAAGAATAACAGCACAATGATATGGGAGACCCAATAATGTACCATTCATTTCACTGTAATTAAACAACAAATATTACGGTAGATAAGAGAACAACTAAGTAGGATAAAAAAACAGCATCATTCAAATGGCTTACAACAGCAACACCTATCATACTTCACTAGCTTAAACAGTGACAGCAACACTCACTACCTACCACTGACACTCAACTCCACTGGCTTATCATAGTGAGAGCAACACTAACCACTGACACTTGTTCAAATGACAGCATCATTCACCACCTAGCACTGAGACTCACTCCACTGTCCTATAACAGTAACACTCATCACTCACACATAATATGAATGTCTACCATTCTCAAAGTAATTACTTCTTATGGTAACAAAGTTTTACAAAACGTGTCACTTACCTGGCATTAATTCGTTTAAAGATTTCTCGGACAAATTTCAGAGTGTCATCAACACCGTACGCTAATAGAAATGGGTTGTTTGCCGCATCTGCAATCTAAAAATGAAACAGTAAGTTATTACATGAACATTTTCTCTTAAAATATGTCTAAAATGTATAAGATTTAATTTTCTAATTACAATAATTTATACTTAAGTATAAAGAGAAAAGATGTGTGAGTGTGTATAGATAGAAAAGATACGACATTATAAGTATTAGTTTAAGAGAGGAAAAAAAACATCCCTTCTGATGAGGCTCAAAAAATATATCATTAATAAAGGTGTTACTAGGTTCAGCCTACAGAGCACCTGCCAGATTAAGCCCTATAAATGTTTGGGTAAAAACTTTAAATGCCAAAGACACAACCCATTCCTCCAGACCAATGCAATATATATATAGAAAATAATGAGTACACAGTGGAAGAAGTTTATGGAACTGTTGTTATCTTTGCTAGCAACAAAGGGCTTCTCTCTTACAGTGAAAGGCAGATCAAATCATGCTTGTGTTCAAACTACAATGCCACAACAAAAAGCACCCAGCCCACCCTGTAAGGTGTTAGTATCAGAGTCACAATAAAATACTCCCAGTAGACGCTATTATATGGTTGGTGTTAGGAAAGACGTCCAGCCATAGAAACCAAGCTAAAGCAAAGTGTATGAGTAGGACCTAGTCCCCTGACCAGTCTGGCGTCAGCAACAGCCATCTAACCGATGTAGAGAATAGTCATTGATCAGTGATGATAATGATGAAATTAAAAAGTTATGGACTTACTCTTTCTTTTTCTGGTTTTCTAGATTCTTCTTGATGAAGACTGATTGCTTCCATTAATTTATCAATCTAAATAAAATATAAAATTACATAAAAGATATAACAATTGTTCAGATAAAATAATTCAAGAGAATGATACACCAAACTAAATGTTAAATATTAATTTCAGGTCTCCACCATTTTCATGAATATTTTTCAAATCCAGCTGAGGTCATCTTTGCCTTTAATACTTTCAAAAAAAAAAGTACCGGTCAAATACTGGAGTCAATTATTCCTCTATATCTCTTTCTCACTCTCTCTCCTTCTCTGGAAGAAATCAGCTGTGTTTAGACTTGGAGAGAGATGGGCTCTGCCAGGCTTAAAATGCCCAAGCAATGCCAAAAGGTGCCCCTACAACTCCATCAGGAGTTACGGGACTATACCATCACTAAGGTATACTGAATAAATCAATGAAAATAAACTAAGCCACGAGACGATACTAGACTAGTTTAAATACTGCAAACTTCTGATTTTATAAGAGAAATCAATGAAATAAAGTGAGTAAATTTAGAAAATGTCTTGCTCACAGATTTTACTGTTTCGAGAGACATACGTGAGGCATGGCTAACTTCTTTAGTAACTTCTCCTGGGATCTAAAAAGATAAAAGAAAAACATTTATTAAAAATGAGATAATACATAAGTGTTTATTTCTTGTAAAAATATAAGTTTTATAAAGAATAGTGTGCTCATGTGTGGAGATACTATAAAAGAGCTTATAAAATAGGCTGAAGACCTTTAACCCTTCAGCATTTACATTACTCTATATTTACTATTATATTTTCATGGTAAAGACTTTACCTCACATAATATCGAATCTATGAGATTTTGATATTATTTATTTTGAAAATAATACCTTAATATCAGAATGAGTGGCTGGTTATGGCTGGTTTGAACATAAAGAGGTGAGAGAATTCTGGCCAGATATAGCCGGTTTAAATGCTAAAGGGTTAAAGATAGAGGAAAAAGTTACCATAAATCAGTATAATCAAAATCTTAACCCTTACTTAGAACTCAGGAACTGATACCAAACAGCCCCTTGTTCCTTGATTAAAAAAAAAGCCATTTGTTATATAAAACTAACTTACCTGTAATTCTGTTTCTTCATATTCTTTATCCAATTCCTCTTCTCTTTCCTAAAGAATTAAAGACCAGAGTTTAAAAGATGTCATATCAAGGAACTAACTGAATTAATATATTTTAAATTTGGTAAAATCATAACACAATCCCGAGACATAAAAGAGTCAGGGAGGGAACAATCCTTGACAATTAGAACCTGGAACATCACAACCCTTACAGGTAAGGAGCAGGAACAAGTAGAAGAGGCTAGATGCTACCATCTAGATATAGACAGGGTTTCCTCAACAAAGTTCCATGGCTCTGATACTGTAGATTTGGATCATAAAGAAGTATTGTTCCAATTACAGAGAGATCTCCTTGTTAAGCTTCTCTGGTAAAGTTTTAGAGTCTAAAATTATAAATTACATTTTTGTAAAGAAAAATCTGTTTACCATTTCCTTTTCTTCATCAGGTATCACTATTTCTTCTGTCTTCTCCCACAAACGTATTGATTTGTCCTGAGATGCTGACACCATAAAGTTACTACTAGGGCTCACAGCTAAACAACGAATTTGATCTTGATGACCCTAAAATATAGATATGGGAAAATATTTATGACATTAGAATGGTGTAACTATAAATACAGTATATGTCCACTTTTCCCTACCCTTGCAAGCAGAGAAAAGCGGGCGTATGATGATGATAATTTGAGTATCAAAGACTTTGGATATTCATTTTCATGTGACAATTATTGAAAAGGTTAAGAGAATAATAAATTGGTAGAATAGGTTAGAAAAGATGTTCTTTACTGTCTTTGGATAAAAGAATTCTCAGTAGAAATAAATATAAAATACCAAGATCATTTAAATGGTTATATTCTATACAAGCCTGACATTTGTCGAGTCAGGTTTCTGCCTGATACTGGTACCATGTAACCCAGAAATACTTGCTTTATGGTTGAGTGGTCGGTGACTAAACCAGCTCCCACACCAGACCAGGGTCTGGTGTGGGAGAGTAAGTAGGACCTCAGCAGCATAAAAAATAAGAGCTGTTAAAAGGGTGGATGAACTCCCCAGAATCAATGACCATCCACCTCAACTATGGGTCACCAACCCACAATAGGCAAGAGTGGTGAGTACGGACAGCTACCCTCCTGAAGACATGACCAAATCCAAACAAAAAGCGGTGGAGATCAACCAGGGAGGGGTTCCTCCTACAGGGGTGAGTAGGCCCTGGATTGGATTGGATTCTATAGAAAATAACTCAAGGTAAAATTAATTTTAAAAAAAGGATTACCTGTAATGTTAGAATTGGTAGAAAATGATCTCCATCCCACTGGCGGATTTTTTTATCTTTCCCACATGAGAAAAACATGTGTGTCTTTGGAATGAATTTAACACAAGTGACACTGAAAGATAAAGACCACAAAACAGTCAATAAAATATAAAATACATTGTTAAATGGTGGTGATGATGATGATATCTGTTAAATAAAAGCTTGGGAATTATGTTTGTAATTCATATTATCATTACAATTTCCTAAATAAATGATATCGGTAAAGCTACTAGATGAACCTAAAGACAAAAGGTTTAACTGTTATGTCTTACCTGCCATCATGTGCAAAAAGTGACTTGTGACAATCTCCAAAGTCTGCACCCCATAACTTGATATCTCTATCTGCTGAACCAGTGACTATTAGTTCACTATCAGATGATACATCTAGACACAGTACAGGCATACTATGACCATAAAGCGAGACGAAAAACTAAATTTTAAAAAAAAGAAAATATACAATAAAGAATCACAAAAACAAAATTATAAATATTACTAAAAATAAAACATTTACATATGAAGGGAAAATTAAACATTCCAGATAGAAAATAATACTTAAAAGGAAATATACCTAATTATATGAATTCTATTTAAAAGTTAGGGTTATGGTGAACGAAAATCTAAAAAAATGTTTTACAGATAGTGCCATAGTTACAGTATAAAAATAAGCTTTATAACTTCAGTTTGTTCTGCCATAGACTTTATTTGCGATTTTGAGTACAGACTTTACCATAAGTATTGTCCTAGTTCACATTGCAAATGACTTGACTCTAGATGAGTTGACACCAGATGACTAGACACCATATGAGGGGTAGGGGAGAGTACAATATTTTTAGCATGGAAACAGTACAGGGGTTGTGATTCAACAACAGCAACCCTCATAGATCTCAAAATTAACTTTAAAACAGAAAAAAAATATATCCTTACCTTTAATGTATCAGTATAAAATAATTTAGCTGTATTATCCATGAGAGCGACACACACCAACCGGTTGTCAGGACTAGTCAAGTAAAATACACATCATCATCATCATATGGAAATTAGATTAAAATATAACAACACACGTCTATCATTTCAACACAATTGTAAACATTATTTGTGATTATTTCTATTGTTGTTGAGTTGCATACACACATATACATACACACACACACATATACATACACACACACACACACATAGACTTACACACAAACGCTACATTTAATCTAAATACTAAGAAAATCAGTCATAGAAGACAGAAATCTATAAATTAGATGTACATGACAGTAAGAAGCACTATATACACACCTGTACTGCTATATACACCATATACATACATGTACACGACAACAAGAACTGCTATATACACCATATACATACCTGTACATGACAGTGAGAACCACTTCGTCCATCTGCAAAGTTCTTTGATGTTCCAAAGTCAGTTGTTTTCTGAAGAAAAAATATCAATAATCACAATTACAAAAACAACCAACAAATAGATAGCAAAAAAAACTGATAAAAAAAAAAGGAAAAAGTCTATTTGTTATACCACCACCATCACCCTCAACACCACCACCATCATCCTCAACACCACCACCATCCTCAACACCACCACCACCATCATCCTCAACACCACCACCACCATCATCATCATCAACACCACCACCATCATCATCATCAACACCACCACCACCACCACCATCAATTAAAGTCCATTTTCCCCAATGCTAGCATGGAAGATGGATGTTAAACGATGATGATGATGAAGTAGCAGTAATGAACTGGGGGCCCAAATCAATTGACTATATCCCTTCCCTCGTAACAAAAGTAAAAATCTTTATAATTAATCTTCCAATAAGCCAAATGAAAACCTGAATTAATGACTAATTAACTGAAATGTTTGGTTGAAACCCTGTAATATACTGGGGATTGTATCCAGGAGATAAACAGTGGTGAGTTATGATAATTGTTTCTACTTTTGGCACAAGGCCAGCAATTATCCCAGTGTATTACTGGTACTTTATTTCATTGATCCCGTAAGGAAGAAAGGCAAAGTTAACCCCGGTGGGATTTGAACTCAGACCATAAAGGGCCGTAACTCTGTGCCGCAAAGAATGGCGTCCGACCCTCTACTGATAATGAAGAATAAATATAGTTTTGTGACTTACCTGGGTTCATCATTTTCAGAACTGATAACTAGCCATTCAAATGTCCAAAATTTAATATTCTTATCTGCACCTCCAGAACAAATACCATTCTGAAAATAATGAATGTTTCAAAGAATTGAAGAATATGAAGAATAACATCTAAAGTATTATACAACCAAAATATACATAGTGAGGTATTGTTACTATAAATAATGGTTTCTACAATAGGCACAAAGCCAGCAATTATCCCAGTGCATTACTGGTACTTTATTTTATTGTAAATAATGGTTTCTACATAGGCACAAGGCCATCAATTGGAAGGGAAGGGAAAGTCGATTAAATCGACCACAGTGTACTTTATTTTATCGACCCCGTAAGTGTGTGTGACAGGTCACACCTATGCAGGTTTAGCTGGCCTCCTCCAAGGTATATCTCGTTGGAAGTGTCTTGGGTGATTTAATGATAGAGACCCCAATACTATCATTTCATTTCTACAGCTGAGTAAACTGGAGCAATGTGAAATAAAGTGTCTTGCTCAAGGAAACAACACATCACCTGGTCTGAGAATTGAACTCACAACCTTTCGATTGCAAGCTCAATGCTCTAACCACTAAGTCATGCACCATAAGATGAAAGGTAAAGCTAACCTCAGCAGGATTTGATATCAGAACGTAATGGCTCGCAACTCTATGCTGTGAAGCATGTTGTCCTAAGTATAGATAGGAGTTTGGTTTGTAAAAGAAAGAATTGAAACATTACCTTGTCCGGAGAGAGGCTTATACCCCAAACTGGTCCACTGTGAGCATCAAAGGTGTTTAGTAATGTAGCAGTCGCAATTTCAAATAGCTGCAGTGTTCCAGTCTAGAAAGAGAATATAATATTTAGTTTGACACATATACAGCGACACAAACAGATATATTTGTTGGTGTTAAGCTCTACACCTGATGTGTGTTTGTTGTTGTTGTTGGTGATGATAGAAACTCCACAGACAGGGAAAAAACAAAGATGGCTTTAATATTTTAACTCAGATTGGTGATTGGCAGTATCAGTAGAGGGTCTAACGCCATGCTTTGCAGCAGAGTTACGAGCTTTTATTATCTGAGTTCAAATCCCGCCGAGATTAACTTTGCCTTTCATCCTTACAGGGTCGATCAAATAAAGTACCAGTAATACACTGGAATAATTGCTGTCCTTGTGCCAAAAGTAAAAACAAATATTTGAACTCAGAAAATATAGAGGATTCTAACTAAACACTGGAAAGAGCCACCATTTTTATCATTTCGCAGACCTGGTAAGAAATCTAATGATTTCCAACTTTGGCACAAAGTCATGAATTTAATCAATTTTATTTTATCAAGTGAAACCCAGAAGGATTAAAGAAAGTAAAGTGAACCCTATTTATATTTAACCTTTTAGCATTCCAACTGACCATATCCAGCCAAAATTCTCTCACTTCTTTCTGCTCAAACAGCCGTAACTGGTCACTCATACTGAAACCTAATAAACTTGAACAATGAACATCCTTACCTTCGTTCCAATAACACATAAACGGTCTCCAGGAAGAAAAAGACAGCAAAGAGCATATTCACAATCCATTGTTGCTATACATTGCAAGTATGACCTAAAATAATAAAAGAATTAGCAATAAGTAAGAAGTATTGGTGGGAAAGTGTCATGTACTATACATGCACCTTTGATGATCGTTTAATGTCTATCTTCCACGCTAGCATGGGTTAGACGGGAATTGTCTTATTTGGGGCAAGATTGGTCGGGTGACTGTGTCTCACTCATATAGGACTATCTGGCAGGTTTTCTATGGCTGGATGACCTTCCTAACACCAACCACATTTACAGTGTGGACTGGGAGCTTTTTGCTGTGTTACCTACATGACCACATTACAGCATGGACTGTATTTTTTTATTATTATTATTATAGTTAGTTACTTCCACACACAGTCTCTCTCGACATTTCGTATGGGAAAAATATTTTCAGTTTACAAACAATTCAAGTGACAAACGGCCTTCAGGAACAAATTAAGTTCATGAACCAAGGTTCCACTGTAAATGGGAATTAATTAAAATTTAACCATCAATGAACTCCTGTTTTTAAATTAAGTGATGCCACTTTATACACAAAACATTTTATAATTTTATACTAACATAAATCTTCAAATTCATGAATTTACTCAAAGATGCTCTTTCTTACAGTAACCATAGCTCAGGTGACTAAATTTCATAGATAAGATAGCTTAATAAATTACTCTATATCTATAAATAGATGGTAATGTTTTTAACATGGTTTTAACCTATAGTTTATAATCATAAATGTTTTACATCTGCATTATAATAATACGGTGGATTGGCAGTATCGGTAGAGGGTCGGACGCCATGCTTTGACGCATACAGTTACGGTCCTTGCCATTCTGAGTTCAAATCCCGCCGAGGTTAACTTTGCCTTTCATCCTTACGGGGTTGATAAAATAAAGTACCAGTAATGCACTGGGTAATTGCTGGCCTTGTGCCAAAAGTAGAAACAATTATAATAAGTAACTTATTTTTATTACCGATCCCAGACTTTGACAGAATCAGCACTAACAGAAAGGATAGCAGAATTATCTGAACTGAAAGACAGTGCCCGGATTGCTGTACGATGACCTTGACTTTCTAATATTTCTTTCTCTGGTATCTGGTCAGTAGCATTGATGTCAATGTTATACCACGATATACTGTTATTAGATGATAAACAAACAATCTGAAAATAACGAAATATAACAAACATTTTGTTTAATTTTGTAGAATTTTAAAATCCTTCTAATTCGACATATCATTAACAACCAATATAACACATTTAGCTCTCATCCTTTTCAATATAAATTCTCTCATCACACAGAATAATAAGAAAACTAAAGTATCAGTACATGTATCAATATTTAACCCTTTAGCATTTAAACCGGCCATATCTGGCCAGAATTAACTCACCTCTTTCTATTCAAACCAGTTGCTCATACTTATATTAAGGTATTGTTCTTAACATAAATAATATCAAAATCTCAGATTCGATATCATGTGAGATAATTATGTAAAGTAAAGCCTTTACCATGAAAATACAATAGTAAATTATAGAGTAATGTAAATGCTAAATGGGTTAAACAAATGTAAACGGGTGAAAGAGATTTTTTTCTCATTATCATCTTCCCTCTTTTAACATTCCATTCACATCTAGAATGACTTAGGTTACAGTCTACAACAGGCTGTCCTCACACAATGTTGTTACAACCTACAACAACAGGTTAACCTCACATGTTCTCTATATCAGCTGTGTTTATTTGTGTGATTGCACATTCTTTGTGTCAGTTGTTCTAAACTTCCAAAATTCTTTAAAGCATGAATGTCTGTCATTATAGAAGACCACCTCCACTCTTCAATAGAAAAAAATATTTTAAAACATAAAAGAGGAGTGTGTGAAAGGGGAGTAATGTTGGCAATGACTTAGTTAAATTATATCTTCCATATCATCATTAATCCAATTTAATTATATTTTTAATTAACTAAAATTACAAAGAAAGAAGTAATTATACCTTTAAGATATTTTTTTCCAGAAAAAAGTCAAAACTGTGTCCTTTCTGGGCTATTTTTAAACTGGTGATTTTCATAAAGATATCTTTTAATGTTATCATAGGCTTGGTTTCATCTCTGAAATAAGAAACAAAAGTTAAAGAATAAGATTGAGAAATACTGAACCAATCAATAGGCTGTCCTCACACAATGTTGATATAGTAAGAAAAAAAAGTCGTTGTTTCAGACACTAGTCCTTCATCAGAAGATAGAGTGAGAAATAAAAGATGAAATAGAAAGATATAGAGCGAGAAGAGGAAGGATCAGAAACATTTTTTTTAAGAAAAAACATGTGTATTCAGTCAGCCATGAAAGCATAGAAAAAAAGGATGTTAAATGATGATGATGATGATATATATATATACTTACTGATTTTTACGTTTCTTTAGTTTTCGTTTTTCTAATTTCTTCAGTTCTTCATCAGTAGCCATGAGATAAATCTCAAGACTGCTGTCATTGTTCTAGAAAATTCATCATAATAATGAAATAATAATTTCTCAAAGAGTCATAACACCACAGAAGGGACTTGATAACCTTTTCATGACTATATTTCTAATGAAATACACTCTATTTCAATTAGTTAATGAAGAATTTCACTACAGCCACTAAGAAACATTCTTAATATTCTATAACCTGTTACATTTTCTATTGCTTGATCTATATTACCTGTGATATTGTAAGTATTATGAAGTTATATTTCAATATACAATACTGCACATCACAATAAAGATATCATGTTCTATTCACAACAGTGTCATCACCAGTAGTTCCAAAGTCTATTTTAAGTACTTGACAATGATGACGTATTGTAAAAAGATGCTGGTTAATCTCTGTTCTAACACTTATACGTCCAACACTCTTACTTAGTGGTAAGTGTGTTGGACTGACAATCATAATGTCATGGGTTCGATTCCTGGGCTGGGTTGTGTGTTGTATTCTTGAACAAAACACTTCATTTCATGTGCCTCCAGTATACTCAGCTAAAAATGAGTACCAGCAATAGCTGGAAGTTTAACCCTGTGATGAACTGGTGTCCTGTCCAGGAAAAAGTCTTGTACTCTCAGTTAATTCATATCATGGAAACTGTTATAAGCACTGGCCAGATAAGTTTTCTGGCTCAAGACAGAGCTTAGACGTTTTTTTAGCCATAACTGACCAACTATTTACCAGACATACAAGGACTCTATTTGACCAATATATACCTAATATAGCCATAACTGACCAATTACTTACCAGACATATAAGGAATCTATTCGACGGATCAGTTTTCATGGAAATTAGTCTTTCTTTAGTTTGACGCATAAGTGAACCAATTTTAATAGATTCAATTTGACATCTCTGAAATAGAAAAAAACATAGTTATATTTATATGATGGATTTTACCAGTGCATTACTGGTACTTTATTTTATCGAAGGATGAAAGGCAAAGTTAACCTCGACGGGATTTGAACTCAGACTGTAAAGGGACGTAACAATGCTAGAAAGCATGGCGACCGACCCTCTACCGATACTGCCAATTCACCGCCCTTATAGTAATAAAATAATAAAATAATAATATATATAGTAATAAAATAATAACAATAACTTACATATTCCTCTTCTTGACTCTCAGCTGAATCATCGGTTTTTGATGCCTCAATTCGAGACTTTTTTGGTGGGACCTCTGATCCGTCTTCTTTGTTCTAGAATAAGAAAAGAGAGAATGTTCAAGAATCAGTCGAGTTTATGGCTGAGACAGTCAGTTGTTATTTGATCTAAAATGTAGCACAAGTAAAATAAAAGTCTAGGAACTATTGATCTACATGAGTAATATATCAAAGAATATTTACAGAATTTTGTTTAAGGCCCCAGAAACGAAGTTCATTATCAGCACAGCCAGTAATTAATTCCTTATTTTCTGTAACTAGAATATCTGTAACCTGAAAAATATAAAAAAATAAATTGACATTAGGAATATCACAGGAATCACTGTTTGAGATAAAATGGATTACAGGAGTTGTTTATGAGCGAAATAGTTTGCAAACAAACATAAATAAAATCAAATATTTCATAAATGGCTGAACATCTTAATTTGGGGAGAGGGGAAAGTCGATTAAATCGACCCCAGTGATTTACTGGTACTTTATTTTTATCGTCCCCATAGGGATGAAAGGTAAAGCTAATCTCAGCAGGATTTAACATCAGAATGGACGACTTGATAAATTCCGACCTCACACACTTACACTTCTCCAAGACAATGTCACTGGACCGAGATCTTTGGCGCTACATAGTAATACAGAAGACCCGCCTTGCCTAAGTACAAAGTGAAACCTACTACAGTCAGTAGGCACCTCTTAACAAAAATACACACCCATCCCATTACCCCCACCCCATCCACACCACCCCTTTCGATGTAAAGTTATGTTGGTACCACAACATCCAGTCCGAAATAAATGAGGTCGTGTAGGTGTCACAAAAAAACACACAGTCCACGCTGTAATGTGGCCGTGTAGGTAACACGGTAAAAACCTCCCAGTCCCACACTGTAAACGTGGTTGGTGTTAAGAAGGGCATCCAGCCATAGAAAACCCGCCAGACAGTCCTATGCGAGCAAGACAACCAATCTTGCCTCAAGTGGGAAAATTCCCGTCCAAACCCATGCAAGCGTAGAAGATGGACGTTAAACGATGATGATGATGATGATGAATGTAAAGTGTCATAACTCTATACCACATAATTGCTGTCCAACTCTCTACTGATACTGCAAAAAAAAAAAAAAATGTATGATCCTAATAATTGTTTCTACTTTTGGCACAAGGCCAGCAATTACCCAGTGTATTACTGGTACTTTATTTTATCGACCCCCGTACGGATGAAAGGCAAAGTTAACCTTAGCGGGATTTGAACTCAGAATGGCAAGGGCCGTAACTCTACATGTTAAAGCATGGCGTCCGACCCTCTACCGATACTGCCAATCCACCGCCTGTATGATCCTAATAATGATCCACAACTATATGTGTATATATATATATATATATATATATATATATATAACTTGTGTTTTACTCTGGACAATAATCTTTAGCTTCTCGATCCACTGAGTGCTTTACGATTACCTCAAACAACTTTGATTCATACCCTATATATATATAAGACCATCCAAAATTGAAATTGGAAACTTACCTCACTGCGATGTTCAATAATGGTGTCAAAGCAATGCTGAGTGTCCAAGTCCCATAGCTTTATAAATGTGTCTTTAGAACTAGAAACAAAATATCAACATTTAAATATATCAACTATCAACATTAAATATCAAAGTTTAAAATAAAATTTAAAAGCTTATGATCTTTCCATCAAATGCCAGAACAGTTTACATAAAAGAAACAGGTAGTTAATGAGTATAATTGAAGGTAATTAATACTTTTATTATACAAGGGTTTTGACAATAGAACATATAATATAGACTAAGACAGATTTTACAACATAAACAATGGCTCTCATACTACAGTGTAGTGTATATGATATAACCACTGTGTACTAATATACAAGCTATGATATAGTGTACTAATAAAACAACAGATTTGTACAAAGTATGATAAAAACAGACTTATATTATAAAACAACAATAAAAACTGTGACAATTCACACGAAAGCTTCCTATTACATATAAAGTTTTGAAAGGAGGAAATATAATTTTCTACAAAAGATTTCTCACAATTACCTGGTAATTAATACATTATCTTCAGAAAGGAATATTGCTTGAGTTATGCTTCCTTTGTGACCTTTTAATCTGTACAAACCAGTTCCTTGCAGTAGGTCCCACAAAATAACATCAGTGTCCTGAAAATAGTCAGTTGACCATTACATTAACTATATACAAACAGATACAATGAATGAAGGTGAAACCAAGCCAGTCAATTATTTTACTGACCTCTGATCAAAATATAAAAACAAAACTTTGATGAAAAGTTATTTTAAAAGAACATTTTACTTCAGTATCCCCATTTAACGTCCATTTTTCCATGCTAGCATGGGTTAGACAAGTTGTCTCATGAGACGAGTCAAATCAGATAACCGCGTCTTGCTCATACATAAGTGTTTCTGGCTTGGCTTCTACGGCTGGATGCCATTCCTAACACCAGCCACATTTACATAAATATATAAAATAATTCCTAACAAAAAAGTACTCACATTTCCTCCAGACACTAAAATAAAACCATCTTTGTTGTGGTTGAGAACTGTAACGGCAGATTTGTGTCCATTAAACTTAAAGAGAGTTGCTTGGTTCTCCACATCAAACACATTAATCATTCCATTGACATAACCAACTGATAGCTGTTTATGGGTCAGTGAAACCTTCAAAGCAGTGACAGGAAATTTTTCACCTTTTAGAACTGCAACCTAAAATAAAAGTAAAATGATGTTAGAATTCGGGGAGGAGAAGCATGTGTGTAAAAAGATTGTTTGCATATTTAAATTAGAACTAAGTTTCATATCAAAATATATATTATATATGTCAACAAAGAGTAGATGTGAAAATGCCTGAGAGAAGAGACCTGTATGAAGCAGGACTACTGAACTCTCAGGCTGGGGACCAGTATCTCACTTACATACATTCCTGTACTATACATATTATCACCAGTGATCTGAGTTCAAATCCCGCCGAGGTTAACTTTGCCTTTCATCCTTACGGGGTCGATAAAATAAAGTACCAGTAATGAACTGAGATAATTGCTGGCCTTGTGCAAAAGTAGAAACAATTATCAGGGCACCAGCACTAGGGATTTCTTTGGCTAGATGCCCTTCCTATCATCAACCACTTTACAACAATACTAGAGAAGTTGTCATGTCCTTGAAACAACCAAACTGTCCTCTCAACTTTTTTTTAACATAGTTTCTACAGTTGGATGCCCTTTCTAACACCACTTTACACAGTGTATTTATTATACAGATCAACAATACTAGGTTGTCATGATCCTGACATAACTGAAGAGTCCTCGCAACCTTTTGTGTTGGCAGTTTTTTTACAGCTGGATGCCCTTCCTAAGAATAACCTCTAAAAGAAATAGGAATCAACTTAATTATGTATTTTTTTTACCTTTTTTCTGCTCCGTAAATCCCAGATAACAACATCTTCACAAGCTGCAACAGCCACATATCTCCCAAGTGTGTTATGATAATTCAGAAATTGAATATTAGATTGGTGACTTCCAATTATACCAAATGTGTCCTGATGGTTATATCGAAGATACTGCTTTGTAAGACCCATTATTTCATATGATCTGAAAATAACATTAATAATATCATCATAACCATCATTTTACACTAGTTTGGGTCCATGCTTGCATGGGTTGAACAGGTTTACAACACAGCTTGGAACATCCTCTATTTTACTTCATGTTCCATGTTTATAGAAATTAAAAGAAAAACATATTTTCAAACATTATCAAAACACATTTTAGTAAATCAAACATCATTAAAACATATATCTAGTATATATGCATGGCTTCATTGGAAATTTAAGACGCTGGTCTGAGACTTTTACTTCCCTCCGAAGAAGAGATATTATCTCGAAAATTAAGGACATTTAAATAAATTCAAGGTGAAAGACGAATTCTCATCAATATCTCTCACTATTGCATTCTTTTTCTATGTCCATATCTGCATTGTCTTGGCCTTATTACACATATTCTAACGTTTATATATCTAGTAGTATTTTCGACATCAAGTAATACCAGTTATATCATTTATATATTACTTTAATATTTCAAAATGTACACGGAAAGTTGTAGGAATACGGAAACCTAACATAAAATAATCAGTAACAGAAATTAAAACTATTATCGTTAGAAACTGGGGAAAAAATCATTATATATCTTGTGTCTCACATAACAACACCGCTGGTGAAGGGGTGAACATCATCAGTTTCCTAATGTGTTGTTGTGTAAAGGATGTAATGAATCAAAGATAACACAGAGATTTCAAGAGAATATTATTGTCATTAATACAAACTATTTTACATTTTGTATATTTAAGTAAAAATTACTTAAACTGTAACATTTAATTTGACGTGCGTTAAACGATCAAAATCATCTGTGATTGTTTAAGAGTTCCATGACACGAAATTTCGCCAAGATTTTTAATAAACATTGTGGATCCAATTTTCAAAGTCTTTATATTAGTAGGCGATAAGAAATGTATGGTAATTCAATGTTTGTAAACAAACATCAATTAATTAAACCTAATTGATGTTTGTAAACAAACATCAATTAATTAAAACTAATGGGAAAATATACCAATCAATCTGTTTATCTGGGAACTTTATTTTTATCAAATCAGTCAGAAATAACTAAACTTGAAGACTTTAGTCAGATCGATTCATCAAACTGTGATTTTGTTAAACTGTTAGGGATTAGACGGAAGTATTTATGAAAAGACAATTCGAGGGATCGCCAATATAAGTGTATAAATCGATTTCGTTTGTATATAAAGTGTATAAATATATTTTCTTTTCAGGGTTCGAGTACCTTACCGAAAGTTTTCAAAACTAATAGTAGAACCTCCGATTCTTTTATTTATTGTACACATAGGCAAATGGGCATGTTGTAATAGTTAACAAAATTAGGTACAATTTATGATTCGTATTAGTAATTAAGGGGTTCATCGTAAAAAAAAACCGCATTTAAAATGTTCAGGAAGTGAAACAGAATATAAATACTTTCATTATTGAATACACGTTACTTGCATTACTTTTAGTCGACGATATTTTTTCAGGTATTATTACTAAAATAGTTTTAAGATTTGTCGATAAAGATATTAAAATTTCCACGAATACATACCTTAATATTATAAACACGTGCTTCCTTTACACATCATCTTGTAATAACATGTGCTTGCTTTACGGAGTTATCTCCCTTGCATTAAAGGAAACGGTGTACAAGAAAAATAGTTGTTTCTATATTATCGACTTCGGACAGATTTTTTTATTGACCTTTTAATCAACCCCAAAACCTAACTAGTTTTTCCAAGATTTTTTTTTATGATTTCTCGATTTGAAACCGAACCAGAAATTTATAACAAAAAAGTATAAAGGTGCTCGGGAAGGTGGTTCATTGTTTCATCATCCCAGCCTCGTGATCTCCCGCGGTTTTGCCGCCAGTATTTTTGATTACTGAATTATTAGAGGGAAACACTAGTATAGTCTAATATAGTGTCTATGCCTTAACGTTACTATCCTTTTACATTAGATATTACCCGTTATATATTATATTCTTCATCAATAAAATTTTAAAGAGAAAGAGAGAACATAATTCGTATTTCATATGATGATTACAAACATTTTAATCCTCTACTCCCCCTCAATGTCTTAAAATATGTACTGGAATTTATTTCTACAAGGAACAGATATATTTTATACCGTTTGTGTATCCAGAATTAACAACTTTTTATGGTAGGTTATATTGACTTTCTTTATCAATATGTTAAGAATATCTATTCTTTAATGAACAATTTTAGATTATTTTAATTTAATACAGTTCATTATTTTCTTTTGAGAATATTTTGTATACTTTTTCTCACTTAAAACTGATGATATTACACTAAATATGGCATTATTCAAATTTCTAATGGTTAATTTAAACCGAACGCCATTGCAAGCTTTCAGGACAGTAAATCGCTATTATTCTAGAAAATATTCCTTATGGCATTCTGTTGTACCTTGCTTTACAAAAGTTAAATGTGTTTATCTTCAACCTTCTCGTTTGATCGGTTATTCTACTCTTGCAATCGGTTGTGTTGCATTTTGCGCGGGTAATCTTTCGAATGACATCGAACGATTGTTAAATTCTATTAAGTCATTTAATAGCTCAGGAATTGAAGCGGAGATAAAATCTGGTGTAGATGTTAACCAGAGACATGAGCTTGGGTGGACACCTCTCCACTTGGCTGCTATTAACCGAAATTCAACTGCAGTTTCGATGCTTCTAAAAGCTGGTGCGGATATACAGTTGGGAGATGAATATAGCAACTCTTTTACGGTCGCCAGAGACAAGCGAATCCATTCCCTTCAAGTTATTTTAACGAGACAAGAAGAATTTAGTGATCGACTAAGCAGCAATTCAAACTTCAAAGGATGCACGGCGCTTCATTATGCTGTACTTATTGATGATTCAAATATCGTTACGCAATTACTATATGCTGGAGCTAACCCTTCGATTGAAAACGAACTGGGTCACAAGCCATCTGATTACGCTCGGACTCAAAAACTGAAAAACCTTTTAAGTGAAAATGAGAAAAAGTTTGAAGAAATGCAAGTAAAGAAACAACTGGAAGATAGACGTAAATATCCTCTTGAAGAAAGACTTAAAGAACATATAATTGGACAAGAAGGAGCTATCAATAACGTCGCTGCTGCTATTCGAAGAAAAGAGAATGGATGGTATGATGAAGACCATCCACTGGTGTTTCTTTTTCTTGGATCATCTGGTATCGGTAAAACAGAGCTGGCCAAACAAGTGGCCAAATATCTCCATAAGGACGTTAAAAAAGGTTTTGTCCGTATTGATATGTCTGAATATCAAGAAAAACATGAAGTCGCCAAATTTATAGGCTCACCTCCTGGTTACGTTGGCCACGAAGAAGGTGGTCAATTGACTAAGAAATTAACAGAATATCCTACTGCCGTGGTTTTGTTTGATGAAGTGGATAAAGCACATCCAGATATTCTCACCATTATGTTACAGCTATTTGACGAAGGTCGATTAACAGATGGTAAAGGTAAAACAATTGAATGTAAAGATGCTTTATTTATTATGACATCTAATTTAGCTAATGATGAGATAGCAAACCATGCTATTCAGTTACGTGAAGAAGCTGCTGAAGTATCCAAATTAAAACATTCTGATTCTTTGGAAGATATAAAAGTATCAGATGTTGTCATTTCCAGAAAATTCAAAGATCTGGTTGTACAACCTATTCTCAAACATCATTTCAGAAGAGATGAATTTTTAGGTAGAATAAATGAAATTGTCTACTTTTTGCCATTTTCCCCTGCAGAACTCAGCAAACTGGTTGCTAAAGAATTAAAATTTTGGTCCGAACGTGCAGAGTCTAAACATTCTATTGAGCTTACATGGGACCATTTAGTGATTGACGTCTTAACTAGTGGATACAATGTTAACTATGGGGCGAGATCTATAAAACATGAAGTGGAGAGGCTTGTTGTGTCTCAGCTTGCCCTAGCTCATGAACGCGAGCTCATCAAGAAGGGGTGTTCTGTCAAACTATGTGTTAGAAATGTTGATGACTTACTGAAAAAAAAAGATGCAAAAGAGAAAACTTCAACTGAACCAACAATTAAAATACAAATATTGGACAAAGGGAAGTCAAATAAGTATGTGGACTTGAAATTCGACAATAAAAACAATCCATTTGATGTATTACCTGGAGATAATTGAAGCTTTCTTGTTTTTTAGAATTAATTGTACATTATATGAACAGTTTTGAAGCAAAAACTGTGACAATCAGCAAAGTTGTTTCATTAAAACTTCTAAATTATCAATTAGATCTTTAGATTTGATTTGAAATCTATTGTGAATAAAACTGAATCATAAATACATCTAGATATGTTATGATTGTTTATTCTTTCAAATATTAACAATTCTTTGATTAAACAAAATATTTCAAAATATCCACAGTTGACATATTGCTTTATATTCTTATACTTTGGTTTGACATACTTTTACAATTATTATGTACACATATGTTCTTTAACCCTTTCATGATTGCATTTCTAATGAAATACACTTTCAATTAATTAATGAAGAATTTTGAGGGATGTATTTAAGATAGTAACTTAATATAAGATTCTTATATAAAATTAAGTTGGAAGATTTTAATATAAAATGGAAACCTTTAAGATGGATGGTTTTATTTCATAGAACCAGTCGGTTTTTGGCTGGATTGGTAACTAAAGGGTTAATTGTATCTTTCCTCTATTTCACATCTTGGAAGAACCATTTCAGAACACACAAACTCTGTTATATTCACTTTGCATTTCTTTCTTGAAATTCCAAACATTTTGGTGTAATTCTTATGATATGTTCACTGACACAAATCTGAAATTGTCCTTGAATAAGTTGCAAATGTACAATAAAAAATATTGACACCTCAAGAAATAAAGAGATTTTATAACAGATTTTGTGTGTTCTCAGATAATTTTTTCCATGATGTAATTGCTTCAACTTCAACACCTGGTCTCAGATAAAGTCACTTTATTATTTTCTAAACAAGTACAACTCTGGACATGTTGCTATTTTCTTATTTTTCCATAAAATCCTAAATTTTGGTGGACGATATAGGATTTTGGAAAAAATCCTAAATACTGGTTGGTTTGCCTGTAAAATCTATCCAGCGATTCTTCAACTGATATAATGGACATTCTAACCACATGTTCATAGTATCAGAGCTGTGATATCTCAATTCGGAGAAGTAGCAGCTCTACCTGGAGTGACTTTCTGATCTCCAAGCTATGCATTTTATCAAATACCCTTCAGAGGAACCCCATTTCGGTTGTTTGTATTCACCATTGTATTCTTTCGGTCATTACCCAAGATTCATGACTCTTTGATATAAGAAGTTTTTGTTATGTTACAAATATTATCCTAATAATGAGGTAATTAATCATTTTGGTAAATTTTTCCAGATTTTTTATTAATTAAAATACAATTAAATAAAATTTTGTTGGAAATATGGTCACGAACATATTACGAATTTTGCTTCATAGTCATGGAGTCCCTCCACGACCACCACTACCCAAGTTTGATCCCACTGTGCAACACCTTGGACAAATATTTTCCTTTGTAGTCTTGTACCAATAACTTGTGAGTGGAGTTTGGTGCATAAAAACTGCAAAAGCCTTTTGTGTGTCTGTGTGTCTTAGTAATTTAGCTATCTGATAAATAGATAACAGTAAATATATATATAGGGTTAATATGATCAATTAAAACCTTTGATGGTGGAGCCCCATTATGGCTGCAGTCCAGTGACACAAACCAGTGGAGTGAAAAAGAAAAGAATATCCTTGCACACAACCCTTGCTAGCAGGGAAAACGAACGTTAAATGATGGTGATGATCTATTTTCGTCCAGCCCTTGTTAGCAGGGAAATTAGACGTTAAATGATTGTGATGATGATGATGGTATCTAAAGATAGTCAGACACTTTCTCAGCTCATTTCAACTTAAGGCATCACTAAAAACCATAAACCACTCTATTATTACTAATTAATAATACTTTATTGATATATTTAGCATATTGTAGTTTTATTTTTGATATATTGATTTTTCTATATTAGGATATTAATATTACAGTTTTTTTTTTTTTTGGGGGGGGGGGGGCTTTTCCCGGAAATTTGGAGCGAGTTTTTTTGTATTTTTTTTTATCTGTGTCCTTCCTGTCATTCTTCCATACAACCTTGCAGACGAAGGTCACATGTCTTGAAATAACTAAAACAAGTAAAGTTATCTCCCCTGTCTAACAAACTATCAAAATGGCGAACAGTTTGAACTTAAAATCAGCAGTCTAACAGACTTTCACAACATTTTTTTATAGATTTCTCCTCCACCCTCTATTAAAGTTAATTTTTTTAAATTATGCATTGAAAATTATATTTTATATCTTATCCAAACAAGCAACTATTAATTTGTATCCTTTGTCCCTTTCCTCCCTCACTAATCCTTACCATCTAGCCCCAAGAATGTGGTGATGTCCAACTAAGGCAACACTGGTCTAACAAGTTTGTAGGAAAGCTATTGATTTTTATTTTATTCACTTAGATTATTTTTAAATAACATTCTTATAAATATAGCTTTGTCAAAACTGCACATAATGTATTACATTTTTAGATATAATTTTGCCAACACTGCATACAATATATTTATAGATATAAATTTACTAAAATTGCATATAATATATGTTTAGATATGATTTTGACAAATCTACATATAATATATTTATTGGTATAACTTCATCAAGACTGTATCCCTATTACTAGATTTCTTCTTCAGGGCTTGAAAATATTTCAACTCTCTATAGAACTCAGTTAAATCCCACATTAAAGTGCCACTGCTTCACACCAAAATATTGTAGATTCCATCTAAAAGAAAACTGATTGATTGATATGATATGATAAATAACCCCTCCCAATCACAAAAAGTCAAGTAATTTACAGTTGAAGGATCAACTAAAGAAGTAAGTATAAGCTGTAACAACAGCAGTATAATAGGACTGGGACCCCTTATCATTAAAACACCTGAGAGACCTGCTTTGAAATGCAACAACAGCAGCATGATAAGAATGAGGCCCCTTATCATTAAAACACTTGAGAAATCTACTATGAGATGCAACTTTGTAGGAGGCCAGTAAAACTAACATAAACTTTATAGGAGGTTAACAAAATCTACATAGGTGTGGGTTGTAACAATAACAGCAATGTTCTTGAGCATTGTGAATTAAAGTGTTGGCTTGTAAATCATGTTTTAGTACAGGTGTTACATTGATTTCAGACAACACACTAATTCTCCTGTTGACTAGTTTCTGAGTGAGGAAATATGTTTTTTTATCGGCTGCTTAATTCTGTGGAAATGGATAAAAGTAATGGGTTGATAATAATAAATTCTTGTTGGTCAAGAAAAGAAATATAAATAAGTGTATAGCAAATTGTCGTGAGAGAGGTAGAGGATTAAAATATAAACAGCTCTAACAGCAACAGCAACCAAAGAAAATATACTGCATAGTAAATTAACTGTATTATTTGTAGGATTGGCAGTATAGGGTGGTGGATTGGCAGTATCGGTAGAGGGTTGGACACCATGCTTTGCAGCAAAGAGTTATGGCCCTTTATGGTCTGAGTTCAAATCCCACCGAGGTTAACTTTGCCTTTCATCCTTACGGGGTCAATAAAATAAAGTACCAGTAATACACTGCGATAATTGCTGGCCTTGTGCCAAAAGTAGAAATAATTATTTGTATGTATATGTGGTGTGATAAATTTGCTCTATTTTGAAGTGAAATGTGTGTTTGTTTAACCCTTTAGAATTTAAATTTGCCATATCCAACCAGAATTCTCTCACGTCTCTCTGTTCAAACCGGCTGTAACTAGTTACTCATACTTATGTTAAGGTATTGTTCTTAAAATAAATAACATCAAAATCTCATAGAATCAATATTATGTGAAATAAAGCCTTTAGCACGGAAATACAATAGTATATAAAGTCATGTAAATGCTAAAGGGTTAAGCTCTGTTTTGTAGTAATGTGTTAGAGAATAGAAGGGAGAAAGATATATAAGGGAAGAATCAACCCCAGTACTAGACTGGTACTTTTTATCAACCTCAAAAGGATGAAAGACAAAGTTGATCTCAGGATTTGAACTCAGAGAGTAGAGAACTGAAATGAATACTACAAGCATTCTATCTGATGTTCTAACAACTCTGCCAATTTGCTGAAATTTCCAAATATTACTCAATTTTAAAGTAAAAGTGATATTCTATTTCAGGTAGATCAAATCAAAAGCTTTATATTAGGTTTAACAATCTAGTTTTCTAGTTTGACTTAAATTAGATTTGGTTAGATTTTGTCAACAACATTATTGTAAAAGTATTTAACAAAATGTGTGGTAATTATAGAAATGGGTTTTAAGTAACTAAAAAGAAATGTCCTTGTAAAATAAGTGGGGCGTCCAATAGGCCAGCAAATACGGTATATGATTGTTGTTGATATTAATTTCATTATTACTGTGATTATTATTATTATTTTTATCATTTCCATTATTTCTTTTCATCTCTTATCCTGAAATGAACAGAACATCGTT
Organism: Eledone cirrhosa; assembly: GCA_964016885.1. Classification (NCBI taxonomy): domain Eukaryota; kingdom Metazoa; phylum Mollusca; class Cephalopoda; order Octopoda; family Eledonidae; genus Eledone; species Eledone cirrhosa. Next base: position 7,098,494 of record OZ024750.1, on the reverse strand, counting down.
TGTCAAATGGTAAGAGGAAATTTAATTTGAATTTTCTTCAAAATATTTTATATATATTCAAAGTTTCAAATAATATCATCATTTAATGCCTGCTCCAACTCTACTATCAAGAGTTGGATAAATAACAATCATTTAAAACATACATATACTTAGATTTTCACTTTTGTAATAAATAGTATTAGATATTCATCATCATCATCATCACCATCATTATAGTGCAGTAGCAAACAGCCACAATCTTGCTCCTACTATTGGAGTTTTCAATATCAGTTGTGGTCCCATGGTCAGGTGATTAACTCTGGTCGTTGGTGAATTCAAAAATATCAAGAACTGGAACAGATACTGTCAGACATCTTGTTCAATTCTCTAACAACACCATCCACCACCACTCCTGACCAATACTTTATTTATCAACCCCTGAAAAGGATGATAGTTAAATTTGAACTCAGCAGGATTTTGACGGAGAGCACAGAGAGCCACAAAACAACTACCACAAGGTACTCTGTTCAATGCTCTGGTGATCCTCCTAATTCACCACCTTAATATCTTTCTATTACATTACAATAGTATAGTGATAGTACCCGTAGTGTAGATGTACCAGTTTAATATGTTACATTACATTATTGTACAGTGGTATAAGTGGTCAGATTGCTGTAGTGTAGCGTTAGTGTTGTAGATGTATATCTATCTTTCTATTACATTATAGTAGTATAGTTATATCAGCTCTATGCACAACGATGTTTTGGGACGCTGGCTTAGGATAACCCCAGTCTTGTCAAACAAGAGCAAGAAGTAGTATAGTGGTAGTAGACCAAGTCAGTACTGAAGTGGAGCTTCTGACATCCCAGACAGGCCAAGGGGTCTGCATCTTGTTTACATATGGTCATACTTTCTAGCAAGTGCACAGGAGAAGTTGTTATGTCTTTTGACACAAACTGTAATTCTGATGCTCTTGCAAGAATTAACTGTAGAGTTGTTTACAACTAAATTTAAGTCTCTAAATTTTGATAGAACTGTATAAATTTTATGAGAAAACAATGATAAATAAAAACTCATGTCTTTTCAGAATGTGTATCCTAAAATATTTTCTTCTGAATCAATGTCAAACTCTGACTATGTCATGGTCTTACTTGCCTTTTGGAACAAAGTTCATTCAAATTTGAGAGAGAAACAGTCAAAATGTTTAAATAAGATAAAATGGGGTGAACCCGTTTTAACTGGAAAGCATGCTCTATCTACTCTGGACCGTAAACAGCGTGGTGGGAAAAACATCTTAAATTCTGAAGGTAATACTTTGTCCGGAGATGAAGAAGACCAATCTAAGGATCAACTAACATGTGAAAAAGAAGTTGTTTCCGACGCAGCCACTGCAATAAATGTAAATATTACAGATGACGACGACAAAAAGTCTGGTCTTCATTCAAATAAATATGTATTAAGACTTCCAAAATTAAAAATAAAGGTATCAGACACTCATAATAAAGAACCAGATAAGACTATCGAATCCCATAATAAGGAGCCAGAATCTATTGAAAATAAAAAAATTACAAGACTGTCGTTGAAAAGATTGGGAAGTAAAAAACAGGTGAACAAAGAAAATGTCAACCGCGAATCACATCCAAATTTAGTACTACGTAGAAGATTATTTAAAAACAACGAGAGTGTATCTGAAACATCAACTAATTGGACTAGTATTAAAAGTCACCAGTTAAATGACACACCAAAAATTGAACCTTTATATTCCAAGTTAGGGTTAGAGACGTCTGGTACTTCTGAGATTGTTTGTGATATTGGTAATTCTACCAGAATAAAAAAGACAACAATTAAGATAAGTTCTACTAACGAGCCATCAGCATCAATTAAGATAAGTTCTACTAATGAGTCATCAGCATTATCACCTGTGGAATTAGCAGAATCGCCTAAAAGAGATTTGCAAAAATGTCAGATATTGAATAGATTTGTGGAAGAAGAAAACAGCTCTTCAAATGAAGAGGTTCCTTCTTCATCACCGGTATTTTTATCAAAAGACAGAGACAATTCAGAGATGGTTCAGAATGATAAAAAACAAAACAGGGATATAGGAAGAGGTGCTAAGAACAGGAGAAAGAAGCCAAGAACAAAGTTTAAAAATTCCTCTGAGAAACCTGAAATAACAGATGAATGTGATGCAAAAGACGTTATCAGAATTCTACCTCATGTGACAGATGAAAGTAACAAAGATGATGAAGTTTTGACAAACCTTCAAAAGAGGAAACACAATTTACCAGAAAAGGACATAAAAAGTAGCAAAAAAATGAAACTTTCTCAAAAGGTAACTAATGCTAAAATTATTTACTGTATATACTCAATAAGCCAGTTTGTTTTTTACTGTACATATCTGGGAAGTAGGTAGGTTTTGAGGATTCTATATTCCACTGTGGGTCTTGTACCCTCTGAAAATATACTCTATATATCTGGGAAGTAGGTAAGTTTTGAGGGTTCTATATCTCATTGTGGGTCTTGTACCTTCTGAAAACATACCTACTTCCCAGGTACGTATAATGAGTTTTGAGGGTTCTATATTCCACTGTGTGTCTTGTACCCCCTGGAAACATACTCATTATACGTATCTGGGACGTAAGTATTGGAGTGACATGATATTTAAATAATAATAATAATAATGAAATTATTGTGTTGTGCTCAGGTGCACTACATTTGTTCTACGTACATTGAGCTATTGGTATCGTTTGACCAAAGCATGTAAACAAGAAGTAGTCTATAAACCTTACTTCATGTCAGATGTTTAAACTTAGTTTTTTTGTTGTTTTTTATATATATTAGAAACCTACCGTCCAGTGTCCCCTGTGTTGTGATTGGTTTAAACCAAATGTTATTGAGAGTCATGCTGCAAACTGTGGAACGTTTACAAGGCGAGAACTTCGTACAACAAGTAAAGATAATTTCTTCATTAAAGCATCATTTCTCTATTCTCCTTATAACAGACATTTTCTCAATGAAGTAATTTTTTTTTTTTTATCTTTGTAAATATATTAATATTTGGAAGGAAGGTTTACACATAAACACACTCAGTTCTTTTAGTGTTCAAGTTTTCAGCTACTAACTGCAATAAAAAATTTAGTCCTATACAAACTCACCTTCAAACCCAAAACTACACACAGCCACGTCTGTATCTAATGTTTGATATTTTTTTTTTCTTCTGTTTTTTTGAAAAGTTACTAACTTCTATAATGGGACAAAATTATTTTCTCTCCATTTCTTTTTTTCAGCTTCTGTTTCTCAGCAACCTCTCCCAGAAAACGAACCAAATACTGACATAACATTTGGCTGTGATGCAAATTGTAAATTATTATCAGAAATTAGTGAAAACTCTGCTGATAAGTCCACTGATGCCAGAGCCCCTCCTGTGGTGTTGGTTGATCATTCAACTTCAAATACATTTGTATCAGATGTTAAACAAACTGAAAATCTGCAATTTGCTAAGAAATTATTTTACAAAAGTGAAGTAAATACATTTCCAGTGTCAGCTACTTTAGACAAGAAAGATCAACACTGTGAAGTACTCGGTGATAGATTGAAGACAGTTGAACCTGTTCGGGACCTTCCCATTAATTCTGATAACAGTCACTTAACAATACAATCTGCTGCCCTTGACAGGTAACTAACAGCCTTATTCTAATATTCAAATATGATTACATTTAATTTTCCTTCTTTTACAAACTTTTTGTTTTGCTATTGTAACTTACTGAATTTGTTTGTGTTTTAAGTATTACTGAAGGATTGCCAGTAGAGGATATTTCTGAAGAACCTTTGAATAATACACACAGTACAAAAGGTAAGCAAAATGTCTTTTTATATATATATGACACACACTGTCAATGTGGTTGGTGTTAGGAAGAGCATCCAGAAACTCTCCTATATGAGCGAGACACGGTCACCCGATCCAACTTGCCTCTAAATGGTACAAACCCATGCTAGCGTGGAAGATAGACGTTAATCGATGATGATGATAGATATATATCAAATGTTCTGAAATTGTTGCATGCATTAGGTGAACCAACTCTTCAAATTAGTGTGTTGGTCCACAGAAGTGAAAGGAAGAAAAACACACTTCTGGCTGCTGGTTTCTATCCTTTGAGGTATATTTTACCCAAAGCCATCATTAACGGCATCCTTTATATATATCATCATTTAATGTGCACTTTCCACATCATCATCATCGTTTAACATCCATCTTCCACGCTTGCATGGGTTTGTGTGTGCCTCCATATATATATATATATATTGCATCTAATCTCTTCACTTTTATTTTTCAATTTTAGTTTCCACTGAACATTGGAAAACCGACACAGAACAAAAAGATATAAAGTAAGGTTTATTTCTCTGATTTTTGTTCGTTTTATTGATATTGTTCTTATTGCCAGTTGTAGAATGTTCTGGTTATTGTTATATATGTTTTGCTTTGTAGCCTCACAACAAAAGAGAAGCGCTGTTACATTTGTGACGCTACCTATGCTGATGACACACTTTATAAAATGCATCTGAAGAGTTGTTGGGAAAAATACAAAAAGTTAAAACAACAGTTTGAAAATAAATTCAACAGTAAACAAAGTCATCGAAAAACTCGTAGACAATCCAAAACTAAATGTCATGTCCCTGGTTCTGATGCTGAGAATAAACAGGCAGTATGAAGATGGTTAATGATGAGAGGAAGTTTTTAACAAAAAGAGAAAGTGCCTTCATTTAATAAGATTGTTTCAAAATCTGTTTGTTGATTTTTATGCTAATTAGTTAACACAAAAATAATACTAAACTTCTGTTTCTAGCGGAGGTAGAGGCTGAAGGCATGGTGGGGGCTTGCCACAAAATTCTGTGATCATCTATTATTCAGTTTTCACCAAACACGGGACCACTTGTTATTAAATTCAATTACTTTCATTATTTTTTATTTTGTGCTGATTAAAATATTTTTTCTGCTTCATGTGTGTGTATTTGTTTTTCTTTCAAAATGACCGGTAACAGCTCAACTCTGGCTATGACAGGTAAACACAGGTTAAAGTGGGGCTGGGGATAAAATAAACAGTTTCAGATCAAGTCTTTATGATGTTTGATGATTTATTTATTCAGGGTCCTGTATATATTGGGGCTGGACTTTGGCTACTTTACGTTTTTCTTTTATTAAAGTATGTGGACACTGCATTTCCTTCCAGCTGATTGGTACCATAGGATAACCTAATAATTAAAAATAAAAATTGATCAAGATTCAAATATATATATATATATATATATATTTGCAGCTAAAGTGTAAATGGTTTTGATGATTCGTGATACTGGAGTCCAACTTTTACAACTGACGAGTAGAGTCTCTTGTGTAAGCAGTAGAGGAGATAGCACGTCTGTGAGCCAGAGAGGGCTGGTTGTAGGAGATAGTATGCCTGTTGGTCAAAGACTAGAGAGGGCTGGTTGTAAGCAGTAGCGGACAACTCATCAGAGGCCAGAGAGAGCTGGTTGTGAGCAGTAGAGGACATAACACGTCTGTGACTCAGAGGCCAGTGAGGGCTGATTGTAGGGGACAGTATGTCTTTGGGTCAGAGGGTGAGAAATGGTTGGTTGTAAGCAGTAAAGGAGATTAAGTACCAAATTGGTAACTGGCATGAATGAGACCACCAAAACACTACAGTATAGCTAGAAACTGTCTTAACCATAACATATTACTGGTACTTTATAATCCTTTCAGTTGTATGAAAGCAAAGTCAACCTTAGTAAAATTATAAAGTAGCAAGCTAGCTATCATAGAGTATCTAGTCAGTCTCATTATACTGAGTAAAGTGTTGCCCTCATTATAGAAAATAATGAATTCTTCCAGAAGTTTCTAATTTTTTACATAAAAAGAAATCAAATTTCAACTGTACCTGCGTCACTGGTTGCTATCACAACTCCAAGTTCATTCTCAGCCGTGGTCAACAGGTATGAGTGTGCGTCACCAAGTGAGAGATACTCAAGTCAAGGAGACTTTAACAGATGATGTGAGTATGAGAGATACTTGAGTGAAGGTGACATTTACAGAAGATGTGAGTGTGATGATATTAACAGATATTTATTCTCAATCAACTTTAATTGATTACAAGATAATAGTGGAAACCCCCATTTTCACAAAAGGCTACCTGAAGTAGATTCGTTATCTGTGTTACCTTACATTTTTGGATTCCAGAAAGGAATAAATAGCCATGTTTCCAAAAAGCTTAAATAATATTTTCATTTCATATTAAAAATACAGACTTACAAGCAAGGGAAAAGCAGACATTAAACAATGATGATGATGATGAAGCTTGTAAATACCAAGAAGTCTTTGTATCTTTAATCACCTTTATAATATTAATCACAGTGTTTGTTATAAAAGGATACAACTTTAGCTACAATGATATCACCAGGCCGGAAACATTGGTACATTTCAATCTAGAAGGGAAAATAAATGTTAATATAGACTCAAAATAAAGGTTGATAATTGAGAACACAGAATCTGAATTGTCAGATAAAAGGGAGCAGTTAATTCAAAGACACCTACTTTATCTTTCTCTGTAGATCTCACATCTTCTTTCCTGCCAAAATTGAAAGAAAAAATTTAATGATATACCTGATAATATAAACATTGAAATTATGAAATATCTTAAACTATTCAATAATTAATATTTAATAATAATTATTCAATATTATAGGTGATCAATATTCTAGCTGTTTTACAGCTTTGCCTTGCTACCCATTTTTTTAATGTTTATTTGGCCTCCCCTATTTAATTTTTTTTATTCCAGTCTAGTACTGGGGTTGAGTCTTCCTCTATATCCCTTTCTTGCTTCCTTTCTATCCTCTGGAAGAAATCTGCTGTACTCAGGTCTGGAGAAGGGTGGACTCTGCCAGGCTTAAAATGCCCAAGAAACACCAGATGTCAATACAGCATCCCTACGACTCCATCAGAAGTTACAGGACCGTACCAAACCATATTAGTAAAAACCAGCTTTGGTTCTATGAATCAAAACTACCCATTTAAATTTAAATCTTCCAACATAGTTTTATAATTTCACATATGTTAAGTTACAATTTTTGTAATGAAATAATTAATAATTTTAGTAAATCTCTCAAAATTCTTCATTAATTAACTAAAATAGAATGTATTTCATTAGAAATACTGTCGTGAAAAGGTTGATATATTAATCAAAGTGAAATAAGTAGAAAAGAAAACTGTTATGATTTAGAAACATTAACTTACCGGATCATTCCTCGAAATGATTCCCGTAATTGAATTTGTCCAACATTCATTATGGAACATTTACAAAACCGAGGGTTCACAGCAGTTATCTGATATAGAATATAAAAATTGTATGTATGTATATATATACACTAGTAAAAGTTTGATAGAAATATCCAAGGGTAAGAACACTCAGTCCATAGGATGAGTTAAGTATAATTAGTTATATATATATATATATACACATATTAAAACAACAACAAAAGGCCGGACTGGAAAATTTACTTTAGAATTTTAATTCTGCGAAAGCACTATACATATTTCGATGGCTCTATCATTGAACTCAGAATATAAAAGGATGTAACTCCATGCTGCAAAGCAGCCTGACGCTCTACCAGTTCTGCAAATCTACTACTCTTTACACTAGGAATAATGAAACAAAGGTGTGATATTTGTGGATATTTACCTTCGCTGTAACAAGAGCATCAACTGATGGTACTATATTTTCTGATTTAGTTGATCGAACTTCCACCAATGTCTGAAATAAAAGATTTTAGAAAATCACCATCTTCAAAACTAATATATACTCTCTGTGTATATATTAATATATATATATGTTATTTCCCAATGTGCATTGGAATGGACAGTATCAACCTTAATGCACTGAAACTGTAGTGATTTCCAGAGGTTGGCTGAGATGGGACTCTCAGTCTGTGTTTTTTTTTACATTGTGTTTGTCCTGTGGGCTCCCTATTTTGAATTTACATATATATATATATATATGAAATGTTGTTACGATGGGGTTAAATAAAGTACCAGTAATGCACTGGGTCGATTTAATCGACTCTCCCCTTCCCCAAATAACTGGCCTTGAGCCTTAATCAGAAACCATTATTGTAGAGGCCAATAAAGATGCGATTATGAAACCCAGTGAAATGGTAGACCAAAGACCAAAATAAGAAGATGAATCAGTGAAATAAAACTTACTTTATCATCCGTTGTTTCTGTATGAAGGAAACCTGCCAAACTTGAATAAATATAACCATTTCGGATATAAGTCCCATTTCCTCCACATTTTTCATCAGTTAGTTGACAAAGCTTTTGCCCTAAAAACAATATATATTCAAATCTTCAGATACATAAAGGTATTTAATATATCGTTAAAAAAATAGTTTCTTTATTTCTATGTAGATATAATTATAATTAATAATAGAGGTGGTTATAGTGAACAAATATTAGCTAGATTAACACATTGGTAGCTTAATTTAGAAGTATATATATATATATACATATAGTTATAATAAATACAAAGACCAAAATCCAAAGAGGGCTCAATAAGGATTGTATATGTGAGCACATATTTTTACAGAAACCCTATATCACATAGGTTGTCATAGAAACCCCATACCATATAGGTGGTCTTATAGAAACCCCTTACCACATAGGAGTTTTTCAGAAACAGTGCCTGTAATTCAAAGGTCCAGCCTAGTCCCACTGAATCTCTCTGAGAATAACGGTAAGGATACACACACGTCTGTGAAAGGCTCAGACACTTTACACGCTAATTTCATAAGCAGGCGTTTATGTAGATTAAACTGGAATACTCATCGTTGAAATTGACGGAGGCCCAGTCTTTACGAAAAGATATGTTGAAAACATCAAATGGGAATATAACACACTACATGCTCAATCGCTCTGCTAGAAATAGCTACCAAATCTCCCTCAAATCAAACCCTACCACAATTTTCGGTACACAACCTGAAATAAAAACTATGGTCACGGCTGGAATGTATCTGATCATAAATCTGTTCATTCAGAGCACAACACACCTGTGGCTAAATAATAACTTTGTCTTACACTATGGAAATAAATCCTAATTCTTACAACCCCTCCTCCCGCCAAATCCATTCAACTCCTCCATCCCCACAAGTGTTTGACAGACTCTCAACTTTATCGATCTGGACAGCTGTTGGAAAGAAATCGGTAAGACTAGTTTTGTTGTTTTTATATCACAAATGATTAACAAATTCCTGGTTCTGTGAATGACAAGCAATTGTGTTCATCATTTCGTTTGAAAAACACCAGTTTTTTCAGCTCGTTACACACTTCGCTGATATATATATACATCGCCATAATAAATACATATATATATATACATCAATATATAAAGGAGGATAGAACCAGTTTAATATATATATATATATATATACACATACATAATATGAGTATTTTTCGTTATTTGTGCGTTGGAAAGTGAATTGACGCCGAAATACACGTTTACTTCGTGTTATAGATAATGTCTAAAAAAGTAAATTAGAAAATACACAATACAAAACGAAATTTTATTCACAATATGTTGAAGCTAAGATTATGGTAGAATAAACCTAACACAATATATTATACGGTGGGATAGAAAACCTGGACTATGTGGTTATTGTTGTGAAGTGAACTTAACCAAACAACCATAATTTTATTATATTGTCTCTCTATATATATAATGATGAAATTATTATGTACAGTGCTCGGGTGCACTACAACACTTCGTATATACTACTTCGCTCACTGTTAGCTACAATAAACTACAGAAGGGTTTGATAGTATTAAGATTATTACACAGAGTCTCTACCGTTTATTAGTCAATATCTCAATATTTATTTCTCTATATCACTTATTCTCTCGCTCTGGTTATATATTTTGTTGCGATGACTGAGGTTCCTAACAATAGTGAATCGTATTTGTTATATGTATTTATATTTATATTTTTTATTTTATCTAAAACAATTGAGAGGAATTTATAATGTTATTTATATATATTTAAAACTTCCAAAACTAAATTGTTTTTATTTACGAGTTTCACTTTAACCTGCAAAGAAATTATTATTCGAGCTGATCTTACAAGGAAAAGTGGGAGAAATATTTGACTGTCTACCTTAAGAAATAACTTTATGTTGTGTTCATAAAGGTGTTTAACGATGTCTAGCTATGAAACATTGATGTTAGAAGAATTAATTGCAGTCTGACCAGAGACATGTGGGGGGGAGACCGATATTTTGTATTTAAACGAAAACCATGTGTAATATAACAGTATGGGAGTTGAAATATTGACATAAAACGGCAAAATAATATTTTACATAAGAAAATTGTAATTTAAATAAGTTATGTTAAGTTTTAAAGATATTAACGAAATACATGGTTCAGAAAATATACAAGGTTTATAATGTGAATGAATACATTTCTAATGAGAAAGTTTGAGAGGTATTGAAAATATACTTTCAATGTTTCTTTATAATAAATAATAAAAGAATATATTAGAGTTACACGTTGGATTTCTATATTAAAATACACGTTAACTCACCAGGTAAACATATTCCTGATTTCAACATGTTGGATACGAAACTGTGGATCAAGCATAAGTGAACATATTATTGTCAGAAACCGCTTAGAAACATTTAGCGCCAGAAAACTGTTAAGATAAGACTTTATAAGTGGCTTTCTGATTTATTAAGACTGTTGCTAAATTGATAGAAAATATTTTATAGTTTATTACTTCACGTCAGCAAATACTCTATTTTTTTCTTTTACTTATAATTAAAAAAATTCCAGTCTGCTGGTGTCGATTCTTCCTATATATCTCTTTCTCATTTCCATTCTCTCACTCCTCTGGAAGAAATCCACTGTATTCAGACCTAGAGAGGAGTTTATTCATTACAAATTGTTTATAATTCTTACAGAATGAACGGAAATCTTTGAGTCAAGCAAACGCACTCGGAGCATTACCACGGGTGATGGCGAGACTAATACCTGGGTAGGTCTGAAAGAAGGGCCCATATCCATGGCCTTCGCAGCCCATCCGTTACTGGTGAGGAGATTGATGTTGATATTCAACTTAAATTGTTGCAAGTCGACTGATGCCAGTATACCAGACACGGATATAGTTTCAGGGGGTCATCGTTGTGGACAAGAAGAATGAGAGGGAGCCGTTACAGTAGAGACTGGGGTGGTGAACTCAACATGTACGATGTTAGGAGAATCGAGTTTATTGGGAGTTGCACAAGATCGCAACAACAGAGACCATTTTAATAATGGCAGAAATGACAAAGAAAGTCTGTGAATGGTTTTATGCCAATTCATCGCCTGTTTTTTTCTATGGATGCGGCCTAGGGGTCACATCTCGAATGTCTGATCTTGAAACTGCTTGATGAGGGTTCAACTGAGCTGAAACACCAGACAGGCTTTAGGGTGGATCACTCCTTATTGAGTTTACAAGTTAAAATCACAGAGGTGGGCAACATCAACATCAATTTCTATTGCCAAAACTACATCCACATGGAATAATTTCACCTGTATTAATGACAGGTACACATCTTGTGATGAAAGCACAAAAGTTAAAGGTATTGAACACTCCATAAAGTGATAGCCAGCATGCCTAATAGGGTAGATCTCATGGGTAAACCTAAGACTGTTCTAGATTCAGTTCTAATGACTTCAGTCAAATAATATCATAAATCAAATTTGATAGCCAGATACTGTCTATGTGAGTTTGAGTGTATGTAAAATTTACCAAGTGACAGCAAAAAAAAACAACCCAAGCCCAGCTTATCAAATGTAATAAATATAGTGACATCTGCTGATGAATACAAAGTCCAATGTCTAATATATAATTTAGGTTTCTACCCTTTTATGAAAGACAAGACAAACATAAATAATGTTGATATGTTAGAATGAAAGGCAGTACGACTGTAATAAGTTTAATCCTATATTTTGTGATTACATTTATGACAATAGACTGTTCACCTTATTGCTGACCATATGTCACTGATGATTTCATCATACACCTTTCAGATGTAACAAAAATAAACAAATATTAACCTCAATATTGCTCTATATAACAAGCATAGTGCTCTATATAACATTACTATCTATATAGCCACAATATTGCTCTATATCACAAGAATATTACTCTATATCAACCAGAATATTGTTCAATAAAACTGTATAAAAGTTCAATCATAGCGTTGATGGTGATGGTAAAGAAGTTTCAAATATTCTTGTATAATTCTACTTCCATATATATATATATATATACCACAAGATAGTATATGTATTACTAATATATTTTAATTTGTGTGTTCACTCTTCCATAAGTTTTCACATTTTCCCAACTATATTTAATGTTTTCGAATTTTATGTATTATTTAATGATTCTGATGTATTTAATACAGAGGAATAAAATGCTACTTCCTTCTGTATTTGAAAGAAATGCAGGTAAATCAAATAATGGTTTCTGATTTAGGCACAAGGCCAGCAATTTGGTAGGAGGAGAGAGTCAATTAAATCGACCCTAGTTCATTACTGGTATTTTATTTTATCGACCTCGGCAGGATTTGAACTCAGAATGTAAAGGGTCGTAACTCTATGCTGCACAGCATAGTGTCCAACGCTCTACCGATACTGTCAATCCACCAGCCTTTTCTGATAATAATTGTTTCTACTTTTGGCACAAGGCCAGCAATTACCCAGTGTATTACTGGTACTTTATTTCATCGACCCCGTAAGGATGAAAGGCAAAGTTAACCTCGGCGGGATTTGAACTCAGAATGGCAAGGGCCGTAACTCTATGCGTCAAAGCATGGCGTCCGTGGATTTTCTAGTAATAATTGTTTCTACTTTTGGCACAAGGCCAGCAGTTACTCAGTGCATTACTGGTACTTTATTTTATCGACCCCGTAAGGATGAAAGGCAAAGTTAACCTCGGCGGGATTTGAACTCAGAATGGCAAGGGCGTCAAATGACTCTATGCGTCAAAGCATGTCATCCGACCCTCTAACGATACTGCCAATCCACCGTAATGCTGGGTTTTCTGATAATAATTGTTTCTACTTTAGGCACAAGGCCAGCAATTACTCAGTGCATTACTGGTACTTTATTTAATTGACCCCGTAAGGATGAAAAGCAAAGTGCTGGATAGAAAGATAAAATATATTATACAATTTCTTCTGTCCCTGAAAATATAAATACTTTACACTAATGCTATATAATTTGTCACACAAATGAAACAATAGTTTAATGGTAGTTTGGACTTGTTGGGGGAACTCTAATTAAAATGACTTTCAAGATTTTTAATGGGTAGTTCAAAGTTGAAAACCTGTCAAAGTCAATTTACTCTTTCATCAATGTGGAATTGATAAAATTACTGGAACAAGTAGTCAAAAATTAGATTATGTAGATTGTTTCACTGGTTATCTAGGGGTAACTTTCTAACAACCCACTTTTTAAACCACAGCATTCTACTTTTTGTCATCTCAATTTTATTCCAGATTAGTTCTCTTCATATTAGAACTTAATCCTTTGTGGTCTCTTGTTTTTAAGACACTGATTGACCTTTAAATGAAGGCTGACCTTTAGATGAGGATTGACCTTTAGATGAAGACTGACCTTAAAATGAAGACTGACCTTAAGATGAAGACTGACCTTAAGATGAGAATTGACCTTTAGATAAAGACTGACCTTTAGATGAAGACTGACCTTAAGATAAAGACTGACCTTAAGATGAAGACTGACTTTAAGATGAAGACTGACCTTAAGATGAAGACTGACCTTAAAATGAAGACTGACCTTAAGATGAAGACTGACCTTAAGAAGAAGACTGACCTTTAGAGGAAGGCTGACCTTAAGAAACTAAGTCTCACAGCAGAGATGACACAGGACAGCAAGGGCTGACACTAAGGTGGTGAAAACACAGCTACCAGCATACAATGTAACCTGACCCATACTCATGTTTTTCTACCACTAGCACTCTCTAGTAGCTATCCTCACCATCACTACACAACGGCCTTGTTTCAGGGGGTACCAGGGAACAAGCCCCCCCAGCCCCACACACACACACATTTTCAAACGTCTATGTTTTATTTTTTGTCTATTTGATATAATAAATTCTTTTTAAGCATATTTTTTAATATCTGAACTTCATTTGAATATCATCATCATCATCATCATCGTTTAACGTCCATCTTCCATGCTAGCATGGAATATATAAAATTTAATTAGCGTAAAATTTTACTTATGTGATAGGGTCCGGGAAAGGCACTATAAGCAATTTGTGCTCCTTTAAGAATCAACAAATGTTTGTTTGTCTCCTCTCCCACATTTTTAAGGCAAACGAGGCCCCTGACTGCACAGTTTGGAAGGCACTGTTATAATCGCTACTAGGGCTTTGATGGGTGTATGTCAGGGCTATGGAAAGGATCTAGAGTTGAGTGGGCTGTTGGAGAGCAACTTTGGATAGAGTGTGGCTGTTAGGATTTAGGAGGAGTTGACGGGTAATCCTGGGTAATCCTAGATAGAGTAGGGGCCAGGGATTTAGATGAACAATGAGGCTTGGAATAGCTACATGTGCAGTAGTTTGTGATGGCTGGGAGATGGTGGCATGCCTAGAGTGTGGCTGTTAGGATTTAGGAGGAGTTGGGGGGTAATCCTAGATAGAGTAGGGGCCAGGGATATAGATAAACAATGAGGCTAGGAATAGCTACTGTGTGTGCAGTAGTTTGTGATGGCTGGGAGATGGAGGCATGCCTAGATGTCCACGCTAACATGGATTGGATGAAGAAGTCAAAGACATGGCTCAGAATGGAGGAAGAACTTGAAAGGCAAGGGGTTGGTTTGGAAAGGATGGAAATGGTAGAACAAAATGGAGAAGTTTCTCATTGGGCCCACAAGACTCACTCCTTTCTTTAGCAGAGAAGATAACATTAAAACACTTGTTGTTGTTGTTGTATTAGTAGCCTTTTACTTCACAATTAAATATATTTTAGTTGTTGAAGTGATGTCCAAATGAGTATCCTCCACCACCAACTAACTTACGCCTCTGCCTCTGGGTCCCGACCAACAGGATGGAGAAGACATTGCCCCCAAGGACAGCAAGGGAAACATACTGGAACAGCCACTCAACTCCGGGTCCCAGATGACAGGATGGAGAATGAATTGCCCTGGAGGATGGTGAGGGAAACATACTGGAACAGCCACTCAACTCCGGGTCCCAGATGACAGGATGGAGAATGAATTGCCCTGGAGGATGGTGAGGGAGATGCGCTGAAACAGCCACTCCACCTCGTTGGGAGTATTGTATTGATTATAGAAAAATATAATTATCTAGAAACTGATACTGTTAAATCAATATTGTAGTTTTTCAGATGGTTTACATATTATGGGTGGGAAAATGTAGAAACACTTAAATATTTACAGCTTAATCAGAAAACATTGAATGGGGACCTTTGTATTTTAGTCAGTAGGTTTGTTGAACATAGTCAGTAGAAAAGACTGCATGAATATAAAGAACAACTTCTGACATCCGATCTCTGGAATTTGCTTACAACTTTCAACAGACTACAGCGTCAGATCTTACTCAAATTTTTATATAACCCAGTTATTAGATATTTAAACGACAATGGCTTTTGCCTGCCATAGAAACGGGTTCTAAAAAACAGGTAAGAGAAAAATGAAATTATTATTGTAAGGGAAAAATGAAATTATAATTGTAAGAAAAAAAATTTAATTATTATTGGAAGAAAAAAAATGAAATTATTTTGTCACTATTATCATCATCATCATTACTGCTATTATTATATTCACTGTAATTGAAAGTGATTGGAAGATGTGAAGACAACCGAATTCCTCTTCACCATAGAGAATAGAAAAATTCCATCTGTTTGAACTATTACAAATAACACCTTTCACAATATACATACTTTATCAGTTGCTTTATTTCCTTCAATGAACTTATTCACTTATCTTCCAATTTCATTTAGTCACCTAATTAAATAGTCAATTAACAATTCTCAATTTTTTTCTTAATTATTTCAAAGACAGTCTAATAATTAGTCAATTTCTCTCGTTATTTTACTCTTTATCAATGATCCATATTTACTTTTCAATGATTCATCTCTAAATCTAGATCTGTTCTGTTCTGGCAGTGATGGGTGTCTAAAATCCCAACATATTTTGTTCTCTCAGTACTACATCATTCTTACTTATGAACACTAAGTCACAATAATTGAGGGAATTCACAACCTCTGGGTTCCCATGGCATTCTCTAAAAAAGTTTTCCGATTCCACCCTGCCCATCCCTTCAATCTTCCTAATTTCCCATTCTTTCTTCTGATGAAGGACTAGTGTCCGAAACATTAAGACCCTCTTCCTGCTATTTCAAGCATTAAACTAATATATTCCTTCCATATACTGAACCCTTTGTTTTGTTATTTCTGTTTACCTTTTACATACATATATATATATATATATATAACATTGCCAAAACTGGTCCATCTCAACTTCTGGTCTCCCATAGCAACATCATATATTGTTCTTTCTCACACACCCTGTTGTCACCCAGAGATACTATATTCACAACAGTGGATTATGACTTTTACAAAGCACAATACAGATACCAGAATCTTCTTTTGGGGTGCAGAATTTCCATTGGAAAATGATTTGGTGTCACTTAGATCATTTGTTATTGTCAAACAATATCCATTTCTCATCACAAGTAATGATATGTTGCAATAACGCTTTTTTTTTGTTTTTAAACTGAAATTAGAGGCACTGATCACATCTCTAGGCTCAAGAATTCTTCCACTTTTCTGATTTCCCACATATAGTGGGAAACAGTGATAGGAAATCCAATGGAGTCAGCTACAAGAAGAGTTTCTTTCAACCAGTTCTCTCTAATTATTACAGCTTTAAGCATGACATCAACATATGTCATTGCCAGTCTCCCTCCTCTCGCTGTGTGTCCATGTAGGGGCTCCCACAGGATAACTGAGTGCAGTGTCAATTCTGAATGTCGGTGAACACGTCCACCTAACCTCAGTCACCTCTGTGTCACTTTCAAGCTGACTTTTGGGAGTTCTTCATCCTCTATACGTATTAATTAATGTTCAGAGCCAACCTCAGGGAAATGCGGGACATAGTGGCGATGATGAAGGACAGAGAACACTGGAGAGAACTCGTCCATGGATCTCATTAATTTTACCTGCCCTAGATAGATAGTAAGATAAGCATGACAAAGCAGTTTTTCAAGAGGAGGAGGACCATATGCAATCTACTCAGTCTTTATTTCCTTTGGTTTCTTTTCAGGTTTATTCTGAAGTCTCTTGTGTCCAAAGTGATATTTCTGAAATCACTGTTACACTGACCACAGGATAAACTAATGCTATTTATACAAAATACAAACTGATGTTTGTTTTGTTATTCTTTTAATCTCCAGTAGCATTACATCCTAATTTGAACTTGTAAACAAATAAGAAGCCCTACTACTTCTTCAACAGTCACTATATGGTCAATGGTACCACAATTAATAGTTACAAGACTAACAACACTTGGAATGTAAAGCCAAATGAATATAAAAGCTAACCATGTATTAGAAATTGGGTTACAAAAAAATCTAAAGTATGTCTCAAACCCAGAAGCCCATCAAGCTGGTCCTTATCCCAGTTTCCATGGCATTAAGTGACTGAGAGCACAAGACATCCCACTTGGACAAGATGCCAGTCCATTGCATTTGCTGGTATTCATTTTCAGCTGAGTATACTGGAGCAATGTGAAATGAAGTGTTTTGCTCAAGAAGACAACACACAACCCAGTCTAGGAATTGAACCCACGATTATGATCATGTCCAACACCCTAACCACTAGGTCATGTGCCTCCACTACTAAATATAGAAGCTAGCCATGTATATTTCAAAGTGGTTTAACCCACTAGTTACTGAACACAAAAGCTAACGATCTATTACAAAATGGTTTACCCCACTAACTATTGAACACAAAAGCTAGCTATGTATTACAAAATGGATTGACCCATTATCTACATGTATTTTCATAACTTGAGAAAGATTTATATTTAAAACCTATATTTCATGTGGTATTCTCTAATATTAAAGATTGAAATAAGTTTATTTGTATTTTGACCATCATGGACACTAATTACTTAACAAATTAATTTGCCTCCTTACACAGTGACAAGATAACTTACTAGGTTGGTAAAATATATTTATTTTGCTCATATATATTGCTGACTACATATAAGGACTTTATATATTAATGATATTAACGTTTAACCCTTTAGCATTTAAACTGGCCAGAATTCTCTCACCTCTTTCTATTCAAACCGGTCATAACTTGCTACTTGTACTGATGTTGAGGTATTGTTCTCAAAATAAATAATATCAAAATCTCAGATTCAATATTATGTGAGATAAAGCATTTGCCGTGACAATACAATAGTAAATATAGAGTAATGTAAATGACAAAGAGTTAAATGATTTTTTTTTTTTCTCTTTTGAAAGTAAACATTAATACCTTGGGCGTTTCATTGAAACCGCTATTGTCTTACCTTAACTATAAAGCCTATCTCTAAACTCTAACTCCTACCTTAAATTAAATAATGTTTAATTTATATATGAAAGTGGGGAAACTAGCAGAATTGTTTGAGCATCAGGTTAACCCTGCCATGACCACACTTCTAATGAAATACACTCTATTTTAATTTATTAATGAAGAATTTCGAGGGATTTACTAAAATTATTAATTATTTCATTACTAAGACAGTAACGTAATTTCTACTTCTCTATAAATATAAGAGCTGAGAGTTTATGTAACTTTTCAACTCGAGAAGTGGGTGAAAAATATTTAATGAGCAGACGAATTCTCTACATGTCATCTTTGAACATTCAGGAGATACTTTCAGTGAATTCCAGTCTAAGACACTAGTACAGTGCATGAGAACTGCACTCTAAACCAGTCGGCTTTGACCTTGTTATGATAGAAAGCAGTGGGTGTCCATAGATCGGATCAGCTCAACACATGCCAGGACAGACCGGCATGAGACTGTGGGTACCCTGACCAGGCAGTACTGCATGTTGTTCGGAATTGCCGCCCCCACCTTTAGACGTTTTCTCGGCGGCCCAGAGGCAATCTATAATACTACAACAGGTTGTACCCTTGGCAGTGGAGACTTCTGGTGTCCTCGGCCTTAGGGCTACCTCCCTGCTCACCACCATAGGCGCTGAGCTGCCCAACCGCAGGTGTGAGCCCCGCGAGTTGGAATGGCTCTTCCAGCGCGTCTCCCTTGCCGTCCTCCGAGGAAACGCCTTCTCTATTCTGTCCGCCGGGCTGTGGGGAGACAAGCCGATTATATTACGAATTCTGTTGAATAGTCTTAAATACCTGTTGCATTAAAGGTTTCGCTTTGTACATAGGCAAGGCGGGTTATATATATATATACACCATCCGGTTATCGAACCTACACGTTTATATCTATATATCTAAAACAGAGAACGTCTGTTAGTACATACTACAAATAACACCTTCGTCTGACTCGCCGATCTCGACCTGCCTATTGAGGATATGTCATACGGCAAAAAAGAAGAGCATGAGAAAATTGGGAGGGTATTGTACTTGAAAGATACATAGTTTTATTTTGTAAATAAAACCCAGAAGCTGGTTTTAAACGATATATGTTTGTACGAAATACACCAATTTATTGTTACTGGCTTAAGAAGAAAAACAATCCTTTCTAAGTTGTCTCCCTTGACTCGTTTTTATAAAAAGACGCTTTTTAAAAATTCATGTAGAGTTATACGTGTTTCAGGAAGAGATTACCCATTAAAGAGATGTAGTAAACAGAAATAGAATCTCAGGAAAAACATGTTTTAAACCGTGCTTTCCGTGCTTTTTTTCTTATATATTTTAAAAATCAATTTCTTTTTTTAACTGTATTTAAATCATTACTTTTTTCTCCTGGATTCAGAAATATAGTTATAAAGAGTAGCATTTCGTTTTTACATCACATTTTAAATTGAAATAAGCCCATCCCTCTGTAAGTCTGAACACAGACGATTTCTTTCAAAGAAGAGAGCAAAAGAATGTTTTATTGTTGCTTTAAGTCAGTGTTTTTCAGTGACTCTTTTCTGCCACTTTGCTGCATAAGTCAATTTACTTCATATCTCTCTCTCTACACACACACAGTTTTTTCCTCCACTTACATCTACCAACTTACATTCAACAATTCATCATAGTTAGCTGAAATATTATAAGTCTCATCTAATTTGACAGTCATATTCAGTGCTGGACTTACCTACCTATAAGCTATAGCTCAGGACCACACACCCTCAGGGGCCTCATTTTTTAAATATATTTTTTTATTTTATTAGTTTTTATTTTGTGATAATTAATAAATAATAATAATGTATAATTGTTTTTATTATTTTACCAAAATTTCTTTAGAGAAGGCCCTCAAATTTCATATAGCTTAGGGCCTCCACAGAAAAAAGTTTAGCCCTAGTCATACACCATTATTTTGAGTTCAAATCCCGCCAAGGTTAACTTTGCCTTTCATCCTTACGGGGTCGATAAAATAAAGTACCAGTAATGCACTGGGATAATTTCTGGCCTTGTGCCAAAAGTAGAAACAATTATTAGCAGTGGATTGGTAGTATCAGTAGAGAGTCAGACACCATGCTTTCCAGCATAGTTACGTCCCTTTACAGTCTGAGTTCAATCCCACCGAGGTAAAATTTGCCATTCACCCTTATGGGGGTCGATAAAATAAAGTACCAGTAATGCACTGGTTAATTGCTGACCTTGTGCCAAATATAGAAACAATTATTAGCAGTATTGACAGAGCACTGTATGCTCTGCTTTGCAGCATAGTTATGCCCCTTTACTTTCTGAGTTCAAATCCTGCCAAGGTTAGCTTTGTCTTTCATTCTTACGGGGTTGATAAAGTACCAGTAATGCACTGGGGTCGGTTTAATCGACTTTCTCCTCCCCACTAAATAGCTGGTCTTGTGCCTATATCAGAACCATTATATTTTCAACTCTTGCATTATTCAAACTGTCCATCATATGGAGAGGAGAATTACTTTGTTGGCAATAGAAGCTATAATTTTTAATCTTCTTTCATCTACTTTGCACTCTAATTAATGATAAAACTAGATTAATTTCCCTTGAAAAATATGACACATTGAGAGTTTCTATTTTGTCACTTAACATTTTTCAATGTCACAAATAAATTATCAAAGTTCCTGTCATGTTTAAACTAGAGATATATTTGATGTAAGTTTTAAATCATAGGGCAACATGGAACATACAAGTGAGATATGGTCCTAAGACTCATCTAGGAAAGAAGTCACTTCGATTAAGGACTGATTCAGACTGTAATAACTTGTCCAACCCATGCCAGCATGGAAAACAGATATGAAATGGTGGTGGTGATGATGATGCTCCATAATAAAAGATACAGCAGTGGCTACTGACTCTTTTGTTCAATTAACCCAAACTTTTAGGTCACAAATCAAGAGTTAACTATTTAGCATTTAAACTGGCCATATCCGGCTAGAATTCTCTCACCTCTTTCTGTTCAAACTGGCTGCTCATACTTATGTTAAGGTATTGTTCTCAAAATAAATATTAAAATCTTGTCGAATTGATATTATGTAAGATAGTGTTTACCATGAAAATACAATATATATAGAGGCATGTAAATACTAAAGGGTTAAGTAGAAATTACTTAGTAATTACAATTTCATCTAAGAAACAAAACTTAACTATGACTTGTAGTAATAATGAAATATTGTGTACAGTGCTCAGGTGCACTACAACTCATCAAAAAGTGTATGTATAGTACATAGGGTAATGTACAAACGTCAGAAAAATGAACAGTGCATGAGTCATGATATACACATATGTGCATGTGTATGGAAGGGGTACATCAGGTGTAGTTTTGGCGAATTTCGGGAAGCATGAGGGTTTTAAAGGATGCAGTGTCTCGGCAGTTTGTTCCATACTTCAGCAACTCTGAGCATGAAAACATGTTTTCGCTGCTGACAGTAATGCCCAGGTCACGTTCACAAGAGGACTTCTTGATATCAGTGTTGTTACATCATTTGTTAAGCCGAGTCATGATTAATCAAATCTATTACCAAAACATTCTAACCATGACCATCCCCCTCTATTTTTGTGGTTGTTGTTATTTCGAACCAATGTGACTTATCCCTATTTGAAGTTGTAAATAGTGGTGGCCAAATCTCTCTCATATCACAGTTTAGAAAGTGATATGAGAGGAAATTTAGCTGCTATTTCTAAACAGGACAAACAACCACATATAGGTTCCCTCATTGGCTCACATTACACCGATGTATTTCTACTATGAATCCATTAGTTACACTGTTTAGATACTGCTGACTTTTAACTTAGTAGAAATGGTTACCATAACATCAAGGGGAGTTGTTGCTTTTTATTTTTATTTGTATTTTGTAAAAAGAAAAAAATGTTGTTTAACTGCTAATCCTAACTATGAAGTATAAAAACTCTAGCTTCCTCCCTCTTTTTTCTCCACCTCCTGGTAACTTATATGTAACTAAGAAGTGTTAACCTATCATCATATTTTTCTACTGACTCCTAATCTAGTACATCTGCACTCATTACTGCAGTATTATCAACTACCCAAACCATAACTTGCTTGTGTGAATTTTACTCTTATGCCTCTCCTTTCTACATCCCATAAACACATACTACACACACACATATATATATATACACATACATATATATCTGCCCATTCTACAACCTAATAAACACTTACTACATATCTCTATATATATGTGTGTGTGTGTGTGTGTGTCAGGTTCAATCAGGAGTAACCACAGTAAGTAAGGTACTCAATACATTAGTAGAGTGTAAATATCATGTTTAATATAGAAATGGCTTCTACAGGACTAGAACTGTTTCATTCGAAAGAAATCATCAGGAACGCTTATATATATATATATATATATATATATATATATATATATATATATTCATTTATTTTCTTATTCTCCAGTATCTCTGTGGTTTATCATTTTAAAAAACAAGACACAGGGTATTATAAATGTTAATAACAATTTTTTTTTTTTTTAATAATTTTAATGTATTTTTAAATGTTTCAGTTTATTATGCATTTTAGTTTAAATTTAATTTTTCTTTTTTTTTTATTCTATTTTTTCCAGAGAAAATGCCATCAGACGTGGTCAGTAAACTGCCGTTGCTTTGCAGTCTTTTAAAGTCTGCTACAACTGTTATCAAATGCAGTAGCACCATAGAAGTGAATGGAAGACCTAAGAAAGAAAGCAAGAAAAACAACAAATCTAATATTTTATGTAAAGATAAAGAAAAGGTAAGTTGGAATAATTTTATAGAGGGGTTCACAATAATGTTAGGACTTGAGAGATCCTATTTTCAACTCTGTTCAACCTGTAATAAATGTTTGACTCAATAGAGCTCTTCCCTCATCATATTAACCAACTCATTAAACATACAGGTTTATATTCTAAAGATTAAAGACAATTTCAAAAATATCCTTTTTAATTTTAAAAATAATTTCTATAGCAATTGCAAAGCTGATTTCTAACAATGGCAAAGGACCACAAATTTCAAAGGAGGGGTAGACAATTAAATTTAGCCCCAGTATTTCACTGGTATTTTATTTTATCAATTTGCCATGATGAAAGACAAAGTTTGGTCTCAGCAGGATTGGAACTCAAAATATAAAGCTCCCTGAACGTTTTCTAGTCTGTTCTTATTCTAGCTACTATGCCTTTCAGAACTACCCTTTCCATTGCTAAGTAGGTCACATAAGTAACAGAAACTATCAACTACTTCTATGGTACCCTCCTGGGTTTGAAAAACTGATTAATTTTCACTGCTGTTTCTACTTCATACTATTCTATAATATAACTGATGCAGATTTTGATCCACAGATAACAACCAAATGTACGGCCATTGACTTAAGAATATATTTAAGAATGTGATATTAGCTCATTCCCATTTGAAGTGAGAAAAGACATAAATATCACACTATATTATTTTGTCATTTATAAACCTTGATGACTTGTACTTAAGTAACTGTGAGGATGGTGTGGTGGTGTGGAGGAGGTGACCGGAAGCTGGGGACGATCGACTGGAGGCGGAAGAGGAAGCGACGTGAGATGCATACCCAGGAGCATCTGTGGGCCCTCTTTTGGCTGTGACCCGCAACGAACGGACGTGCGAATGCGAGCTGCAACTGGCGAACGGATCATACCCACGTGGATATACGTAGCTACCCCTCGCGAATAGAGGCACTGCCCGTGGTGAAAGTCTTTGTGAGGGGAAAGCCATTATGAACCCTCGTGGTCACAGGCTGTATGACGACACTAGTGACCACGGGGGTGGAGAAGGAAGAATAGCGTAAAGGCAGTCGACAGTAGGAAGATTGAATGTCGAGGTCGCAGCGAGGTGGAGATGGTGGTACGGGGAAAGAAAATAAGGCTTTCGGCCATTCTGGTCAGCTGCATGGTGGATGGAATCGGCGTAGTTATGGGCATGGACGCGATTGGCCATTTAGGAGGCGTCGCAGTGAACGATGGCGGCGCCGCACCGGTATGTGCTGTGAGTATGCAACAGGAGAACGAGAAGGCCCACGAGGAAAAATATGCCGCTTACACAAGGCCGTGTTCGACGGGCAACGATGGGTTGTTGAGTGGTACTGGAAGGGAGAACCACCAATACTGAAGAACAAAGTGGGCTGCTATCAGCACATATTGAAAGGAGACACTAAGAGCGAGAGGTAGAGAGATGGATCGAGGAGGGCATACTGCTTCCCTGGAAAGAGGAGGTGAAGTGTGGGGTACTGCCGTTAATGGCGGTCGCGCAACCCATGAAGAACAAGGTGAGATCGGTATTGGACTTTCGGGAGCTGAATGAGCACATGTTGTGCCACACGGGTGGTGAGGTCATGGATGTCTGCGGGGAAACCTTGCGTGAGTGGAGACGTATAACGGGGGCTTCCACAATCGTCGATTTAAAGTCGGCATATCTACAGCTACACGTGGAGGAGAAGCTGTGGCAGTATCAGCTGGTCAGTTATAAGGGCCGGAAATATTGCCTGACCAGGCTCGGCTTTCGGCTGAACTCTGCACCGAAGATCATGGCGGCGGTCTTCAAGACCATTCTGGGAAAGGCCGACAAGATGAAGAGGGCTACCAATTCCTACATCGATGACATCCTAGTGGACGAGACTGAAGTGTCGGTGGTGGAGGTCACGAGCCATTGACTGTGAAGCCGTCGGAAGTGTTGGAGGGAGGAGCCGCGCTGGGACTTAGGCTGCGAAGAGATAAGACGGGCACGTTAGTATTTCGGAGGGGAAATGAAGTCCCAGAACTGGGCCCAAATATGAATAGACGGGGACTCTTCTCCGCGTGCAGAAAATGGTGTGGCTCCGGACGGCATGCAGCTATGTCAAGAGACGAGCGGACAGGGTGACATGGAGTGACAAAGAGGGAGAGAGGACAGTGGCCATGATGCAGGAGATCGTGGGAGGATTTAAGTTTGGAAAAGAGTTATTCTTTGGTAACTTATTTGGATAAAGAATGGTGGGAAAATAGTAATTTTAGAATTTCGAGTTGTAGGCAAGGACTTGTACTTATGTAACAACTAAATATTATTTAAGCTTGGAAAGGAGTTATTCTTTCGTAGCTTATTTGGATAAAGAAGGGTCGAAAGATAGTTATTTTTGAACTTCAAGTTGTCGGCAGCTCTCCAGCAAAATCTACGACTGGCATTATCTCTCACTCAGTTTCTAAAGATAAATACTGACAGACACTATTTAGTATTTTTATCAGGTGCAAAAAACAAAACCAACAAATAAGGTGACGCCAACAAGTCGGTTAAAAAATATATATATTAACCCCTCATACAACAACAAAAAACTATATCTATGTCAGTTAGTTGTGATGAGAGCTCGACTACCGTTTCGGGCGAGACCCTTTGGAAGTAAATATAAAAAGTCCAACTCGGAAAGATAGTTTCAAGTTTCTTTTCGTTTGCTTTTGTTTTTTAAGTTTTTTTAATTAGTGTGTTGTATTCCAAGACTTAGTTTGTGATGAGGTTATATATATATATATATATATATATATATATATATAAAAGCAAAAGGGATATTCAATTTGTTGGTAATTCAACAAATATAAATGTTTATAACTGATTCAGAGCACTCGACAAATTTTCTGGAGTATAATATTCAATGATATTAAATAAATGGAAACTATATTTATAAAACCATATTTATTCTCTTATATATATTTCAAGGGTACCAAAACTTTGGTACGCTTTCATCAGATAAAATACGAAGTGTGTTTTATAAATTTTGACATAGTCAAGGAAAAGATACCTTAACGGTTCAAGTTATCCAAGGAAAACTTGAACCGTTAAGGTATTTTTCTTGGTTATGTCAAAATTTATAAAACACACTTCGTATTTTATCTGATGAAAGCGTACCAAAGTTTTGGTATCCTTGAAATATATATAATAGAATAAATATGGTTTTATAAATATAGTTTCCATTTATTTAATATCATTGTATAATAAATTCGATTGGAAATGTTTATTTCACTATGCTTAAGCTGAAAAATTATTCTTGTATCTTACTAGAAATTGTAAAAGTCACACTGTAGAAATATTTCGTTTTTTTTTTCAGAAAGTATGAAAGTTATGACTTTCCTTTCTAAATTTAGGGCCTTAATAAATATTTAAAGAGATATATTATTTTTGTTCATTTTCCGAATATTTCTATTCCGTTACATACACACAGTGTATATATATATATATGTGTGTTTGTGTGGTAGGGATGTATGCGTGTGTGTTTGTGCGGAAGGGTGTATGCGTGCGTGTGTATTACTTAGTCCTCACCCTTGACTAACAGAAACGAATATGAATTCCTATACAAATGAGATCCAAATTTATCAGTGGCATTATAGTTTAGAAAGTACAACCACCTTGAGATATTGTGAAGATGTATAACTTGCGCAAAATAAAGAAAAGAAGAAGAAAAAGATAAAACAAGTAAGACAAAAAAAAACTGGAAGGGTAGAAAGTTGTCGGAACAGCTTTATTTTACGTAAGACAAGTTGGAAATATTCAGCTCGACCCAGCAAGTAAGATGTAAAGCTGAGCTGTGAGATAACTTAGACGAACTGCAACATTTTATGTATCAGATGACCTAGCGAATCCGTGTAGTGTACAAGATTCATCAGCTGTGCCCTTGTACTCGCTATATAGAAACAAATTAGTGTATGTGTGTATATATATATATATTTATATATATAATAAAATGACGGGAGGCTGGACTGGTAATTCCTTAAAGATTTATTATACTCTGAACATTTCAATGACCGGGTTCAGTATGAATCTGGTGACATCATCAGGTATTCCAAAATGTATGCAACAAAGGAATATAATAATAGACACAATCCAAGGGGCTGTGAAGCAGAGAGAAATGCCCAAGATGAGAAGGCGGCTAAATACAACTTTCAAATTTAGAAATTACATTGGTCATTTGTGGTTTCTTTTGGGGTTGTCATTTCTTCACTCTGTTGTCTTTCCACTCAGTCTTCAACCACTTTAGTGTGTACTGAGTGAATTTTATCATGACACCAGCACTAGTGAAGGTTGTCATGTCTTCGACAAGACTAAATAGTCCTCTCTATCCAATGGTGTCTCCATTTAATCATCTGCCACTTTACAGTGGGTACTGAGTACATTTTATGATGACACCAACTCTAGGGAAGATTGACATGTCTTCAACAAAGAGTCCTGTCCACCACATGTTGTCTGTCTTCAACAAAGAATTCTGTCCACCATATGGTGTCTGTCTTCAACAAAGAGTCCTGTCCACCATATGTTGTCTGTCTTCAACAAAGAGTCCTGTCTACCATATGTTGTCTCTATTCAATCCATTACACAATGGAAAGACTGAGATATGTAGGTAACATTTAATGTATTGACAATTGAGAGTAGTGGATGTTAGAATTGACAGAACATTGAATAAACTTCTCAGTAATCTTTGATTACATCCCTTTAGCTTCTGGTTGTGTTGATTTTGTAGATTGTTCTAATGTTGATAAAATATGTATCAGTTAATTGGTTCAATATAATTCGCTGTACCTTGTATGGAATGTTGTATGCCCCAGTATGGCCAGAATTAAATGGTTGAAATCAGCAAAAGAATTATCTTCTATATTAACTTTTCAAAATATCTTGTCTAATATACAGGGTTTCCCCTCCCCAAATGTGTACACACGTTGATTATCTATATGGGCAATATTTATAAGAATGCTGTTGAAGTATGCATACATTTTTTTTTTTAACATCCTGTATATATGCGTGTGTGTGTGTAAATAATGGTTTTACAAAGGGGGCTGGGAAGAAATCACAGTTAAATAAGGTTCACAATACATTAGTAAAGGTATATGTTTCATATAGAAATGACTTCTACAGGACTAGAACTGTTTCAGTCGTTTGAAATCATCAGGAATATCCAAATGAATTCAAATGAATGAAACAGTTTTAGTCCTGTAGAAGACATTTCTATATGGTATATATATATATATAGGTCCGTTAATCGAACTCGGATCCTCACGGTTGCGAATCCGATCCTCTAACTACGAAGTCAGGTGCCTAGATCTGTGGTCAGAATTCTATCCTATATTATATTCATTTGTAGTCTATCCGGGAGACTGCAGCATTTATACGATCTGTTACTCCTTCATAAACATACTTGAGTGTGATTGGTTGTTATTGCGACCAGGGTGAACGACCGTAAAAAAACCTCACTTCTACCAGTTACTTGCAGTTGTCTAGCCCCCAGATAAACTCTAATTGAAGAAACCTATGAAAACAAAAAGGGTGGGGGGGGTAGCAAGAGTTTGTTGGCAAGGGACTGTCCCTCAAATCTCTCACAAATGAAAAATACAGCACAATAAACGTCAAAAGCGACACCCAGGCAAAACTCCCGCCGCCTTCATAACTACACTACGTATTCAAAACATAAACATTCCACATTTATCCAAGGCACACTGATACTGGGTCTATATTATCCAGTGCTCTTTTCTTTTAAAGGCGGTAAAGTGTTGTTTGGGGGTAGATTTAATTGGTCAAACAGTTATTTTGTCCAGGGCAGCAGTGATATAATTAAGATAAACAGCCGTCGTGGTGTAACCATTCCGTCTGTTTTAGCTATAGAACATCTAAAACTACATTATCCGATGTGATGCTTTCTTTTTAAGACGGTCGGGTGTGATTTGGGGGAGGTTTGTCTATTTATAGCTGTTCAATTCACTTCGTTCAGGTTCATAGCTAACGTAATGGAAATATAGTCACAGGAAAAGTCCTAATTTTGGATAAGAAAAAAATATCTCGGAAAATTTAGTATTTCATTTAAATATCATAAATAATAGACAGAATTAAGGTTTTCCGTTAATAAGGGACTTGATATATTATTTTAAATAACTAACTACAACAACAGAAGTAGATGTAGATATTTATAAAAATATATTTTAAGTCGCCTATTCATAGTATATGACTAGTATACCATGACAATTTATATAATGGCATTACACGTATGTAAAAAAACAAATCGCATGCGTGTGTGGGTGTCTATGCATGCATGTTCATGTGTGTGCGTATGTATGTGTATGTATATATGTGTTTATGTTAGAGCTTGTATACACAAACAAGCACGTGTGTGTATACACACAGAAGCGTGTATGTGTATGCGCGCTGTAACTTTTTTCCCCTTTGACTTTTTTTCCCCTGGATTCGAGTTATGTTTGTTGAGAGAGAAGCAGCTAAATGTGAAGGACAACAGATTACATGTGTTTTTCTGTGTGAGTATTTTATCTCTTCACTAAGATAGTCATCATAAAGAAATACATTCAAATATTTATTATTCGGGTAAAAAAATGCGATCATTCCAAAAGGGTTTTTAATCTAACATAAACTAAACTTGTTTTATTTTGAAAGCTTTGTTTTAAATTTGAAATAGTTATATAGTGAATAAGTTGCAACAGATATTATTTATTTATCGATAGTTATAATTGTAATTGGGGCGAACGTCGCCCAGTAGAGGTAACATTCCAATGGACTAAGTTAATCTGTTTTCCATTCTTGACTAATTCATTTACGTCAGTAATGTCCTTGGGAAAAGGCAATTTTATAAAAAAATATTAAGGTCTTCTTTTAAAAATAACTGTTCTGTCTTGTAGTAGGAATGACAATAATTTGTAAATAAAAAAGAAAGAGAAAGGTAAGCTTTCAAAGACACGATTATTGAAAGCACGTTCGATTCCTTATTGAACTGATTAATTTCACCATCGAATGTTTTGAAAACACTTGAAATGTAGTGCTTAGGATTATTACCACGCTCTGGATATATTAGGACTCGTGTTTTGTGTGTGTGTTTATATATATAATATATTTATATGTAAGGAACAATTACCATTTATTTCTTAGTTATATTGTGTTTCGCTTGTCGTCTTATCTGTTATTAAGAGGTGTATTGTGTATTTAGGTCAAGTTGACTGTAAAATGCAGCATGTGTAATTCAGTAGGTTGTAGTCCGTCAGCCGTCCTGTTTACCATCTATACCACAGGAACGACTCTTTAATATTACGAAACCAAAGATAGTCTATTTTCTGTTTAAAAGCAACATGGTGGCATTTTGAATCCCAGCTAAATCGATTGCCATTTACTGAAATGTAAAATATGTCTTTAATATTTTTTGGTGACATGCATGATACTACAGTATATTCACTTGTCTCATCAGGTATTTATATAATTTTCATATGTTATTATAGCTTAGAGAGTCGAATATGAATGCAAATAACGAACTGCAGTAGTCGGATCATATCAAGTCTATTGCATTAATATGCTCTATGTATATCTAAATATTATGACTTATAATGTTTTTGCAGTTTATTTATTATATCTATCTATTGGAACTTAGTTCCCCGTTGAATTCTTACCACTTTTAGACACGTACCTGCTTTACATTTTAGGGTATTCTCTGATTCATTGGTGTGTATAGAAGTAAATAAATCGCGTCATTTTCTCTCTCTCTCTCTCTCTTTTGACATTTTAAAAAACATTTTATAGTTAGGTAGGTGCCAAGGAAACTATTTACCAAATAACCATTTGGATACATCACAATAACAACAAATTACTTATATATATATATATATAAAATAGATAGATAGATATCCCATTTCCCATTATGTAAACATGTAAGTTTTTAATCCAGATTTATATAATTGATAAAATACAATATATTTCATAACTTCTAAAAGGTAACTTTTTTTCATTT
The DNA here is from genome assembly GCA_964016885.1 of Eledone cirrhosa. Classification (NCBI taxonomy): domain Eukaryota; kingdom Metazoa; phylum Mollusca; class Cephalopoda; order Octopoda; family Eledonidae; genus Eledone; species Eledone cirrhosa. The sequence continues at coordinate 7,067,047 of OZ024750.1, read as the reverse complement.
TATTTCGATCTTTGATAATCAGTTCTATTCCGACCTATTTACCCTCTCCAAAGTGAATTTAGATATAACTTATTTTAATGTGGATTAATTCATTGTTCGGTGAAATAGAATCAAAACATCGTTGTAGGTTGTATTTGATGTTTCTTTAGTAATCTCTTTTTTGACATTAGAGATGTTGCATAAAATATAATTTCCACTTGACAGTTAAGCTATATTCATTAAAAGTTCTTCAATTTCTATTATAGATTTTTTTTTAACGAAAATACATACATTTAATATATACATACATATATATATATATATATATATATTAAAATACAAATATTAATAAAATAGATGTTCTTTTGATCAATTACATTTTATTATACATATTTCGGATGTACAACAGTACGTCCTCATCAGACAAAATATAATGATACATGACATACCCTGAGGTGTTAAAATGGTTAAGATTTGATCAAGGTAGTGATTAACCTAAGAGAAAGTTTAACATTTATACCCTAATATATATATATCAGGGCTTTGTGGTGATTTCTTTTGAATGAAACAGTTCTAGACCTGTAGAAGCCACTTCTATATTAAACATGATGTTTACACTCTACTAATCTATTGAGTACCTTAATTACTGTGATTATCCCCGAGTGAACCCGGGACTCTCACACACATAAATATATATATATATACGATATTAACAAATGGAAACTATATATATATATATATATATATATATATATATATATATATATATATATATATATATATAGTTTCCATTTGTTAATATCGTATATATATATATATATATATTTATATAGGGGACAATACAAAAAGACGGAGACAGGTGGTTTACAAAATAATATATATATATATATTTATGTGTGTGAGAGTCCCGGGTATATATATATATATATATATATATATATATATATATATATAAAATAAATGATATGAAGTTAAGAAATCGCGTGTTTATTTTGTAGAACGGAACGTTTGTTTGTTTTTTTATTTATTTGTTTTGACATTTGTCATTAAGTTTTATGTAACAGTTTTTTAGTCAATACAAAATTATTTTGTTTTTAATTCTTCGTGTTAGCTCTCTAAAAGAATTAAGTTTATTTCGTAACACGCAAGCAAATAATAAATATCCTGTTAGATGTTTATATAAAAAATATTCGACCTAGTCATGGAATATTTATATGTTGCGACTTTCAGAACAACAACTGGCTTCTTGGGTGTCAAAAATAACTTTTTTTTCTCCATAAGTTTCACTACCTGCTTAATACAAGTGTACTGTTACTCATATATCGCTTTCTTTTGTCATTTTGCCAATTTGATGTCGACTTCGTTCGAACCACTTTTTTTTTTTTTTTCCTTATTAACTAACTACCCTTAAACAGAATTTTGTTTTCTTTTAATGTTCTGATAATAATATTATTATTTTGTAAACCACCTGTCTCCGTCTTTTTGTATTGTCCCCTACATGTAGACTCTTAAGAATTATTATTATTATTATTATTATTATTATTATTATTATTGGGTTGCTAGAAACGGTAGAGCGTCGGGCAGCATGCCTTGCGGCATATAGTTACGTCATTTTACGTTCTGAGTTAAAATACCGCCGAGGTTAGCTTTGTCTTTCATCATTACTGAGTCGATAAAATAAAGTACCTGTTATGCACTGGAATCGATTTGATCGACTTTCCCCTCCCCCCAAATTGCTGGCCTTGTGCCTAAATCAGAAACCATTTTTATTAATAATAATATTATTTTGAAAAGAGAATGATTAAAATATTTCAGATGTACTGTTTTTGTTTGTGAAGGTGTAATTGTGATACAATTGTTTACACACACACATACAGCGTGTGTTTAAAAGAGATGGAACCGTTATTTTATCAGCGGTGACTTTTGTATTTTAATCTGAGTTACCTGTTGAACGAACTTTTGATTCTTATACCTGCAAAGAGTCAATAACCTAAATCATCTCTCCCACCCATTCCACCCGCCACCACCACTTCCACCCATTCCACCCGCCACCACCACTTCCACCCATTCCACCCGCCACCACCACTTCCACCTCTCTGAAATAGATCAAATACAATGAGATTTTTTTAAGAATTGAACCCATCTCTGATTGATAGTTGATATATATTTACCTTACAAGTGACTGATTGCTGACTATTTTCTGACCTTTCATTGATAGATAGGCTTTTGTATTCTTCTATCACCTCACAGAAAGCAATCAGTCCATTATTAATTCTTGTATTTTGTGTGTATGTATATGTATGTGTATGTGTGTGTATAAATATATATATATAGTCATTATTTGTGAAGTCAGATTGCTGGTAGTTGTCATTTCCAAACTACCAATTTAAATATCAATTTTTTTTTTTTTTTTTTTTCGAATTAATCTGATCTGATCGGTGATTATCATAAAATAATAAAACAAAAGTGAATAATAACATTGCATGTGCTTTCAATGGCTAATATGACTATTAAAATGCAATTACAAAGAATGAAGTCTACCTGAAGCTGAGATTTATTAACATTTTGTTATTATTAAAGAAATTAGTTGTCATCTCATCAGTTGAAATTACAGTAGAACCTCAGTTCATGAACTTAATTTGTTCCTGAAGGCCATTCCTCCCGAAATGTTAGTAAACCGAAACTATTTTACCATACTTCCTCTCATGTAAATATTTTCAAAACTCTTATTCTTCAACCACTTATTTCTGAGAGGGCCATGGAGGCAAACACTCCTTCCAATGGGTCTTCTCAGAAGCAACCATCTCTGACTAATCTGGCTGGATCCCCAAACGAGACCAGCCAAGCTCATGGATGTTATTCAACCATCTTGTTGAGGGTCTACCCACGGATCTCCTGCCAGTTGGTTTTACTCATAAAATCAGTCCAGCAATTCTTCCCTGAGACATTCTAACCACATGTCCATAGTATCAGAACTGTGATCTCTCAATTAGGAGAAGTAGCAGCTCTACCTGGAGTGACTCTCTGATCTCTGAGCTACAAATCAGTCCAGCAATTCTTTCCTGAGACATTCTAACCACATGTCCATAGTATCAGAACTGTGATCTCTCAATTAGGAGAAGTAGCAGCTCTACCTGGAGTGACTCTCTGATCTCTGAGCTACAAATCAGTCCAGCAATTCTTTCCTGAGACATTCTAACCACATGCCCATAGTATCAGAACTGTGATCTCTCAATTCGGAATGACTCTCTGAGCTATACGCACTATCAAGTAACATTACTCCAAAGTCCCTTCAGAGGAACCCCATTTTGGCTGCTTGTATTTGCAATTGTATTCTTTCAGTCATTACCCAAGATACAATTTTCTGTAATAATAATAATGAAATTATTGTATACAGTGCTCAGGTGTACTATAACTTATCAACGGTGCATGTATAGTACATAGAATAATGTACAAATGTCAGGAAAGTGAACAGTGTATGTCATGAAATACATGCGTGTGTGTGTGTGTGTATGGAGGAGGTTATCAGGTGTAGTGTTGGCGAATTTCAGGAAGCATGGAGGTTTTAAAGGATGCAGTGTCTCGGCAGCTAACAACTGATGCAGGTAGTTTGTTCCATGCTTCAGCAACTCTGAGCATGAAAAAATGTTTCCAAAAGTCATGGGAGCTGTACTATTTTCTGACTTTGTAGTCATGCCCACGTGTGTTAGACACATGGAATTCAAAAAGGGGCTAAGGGTTGTTGTTGGTAACTTGGTAATGTTGGAGCTTCCCTCCCTGCTAATACTAATATCTCCATGATGTGTAATATCTTTTGCCAGACTCTCAAACACACTATTTTTCTCATGAAAACATTTTCTTACATAGTACATGATAAAGCATCAAACTTTTAGGAAGTGGGAATGGATCTTTCTTGATGACATGACTGAGAATTGAAACTAAAGCATCGACTCGGTAACTGAATATGCAATGTAACACAAATGTCTCTTCATGAGGAGAGAGATATTAAGGAGTCTAGACCTCTGCCATTTTAATGCTATTTCATTTTATCAACCCAAACAGGCAAAGTAGATTTTGACAGGATATAAATTCAGAATGTATGTAAAAAGATACATCAAAATACTTTAAAGCATTTTGTCTAGCACTATACCAGTTCTGTTATCTACCGACCTAATGCCTACAGTTTATCTACTAGTTCTACGTTCCACCGACTTAATACCAACATTTTATCTTGTACTATATTAGTTCTGCTATCTACTAACCTAATGCCAGCATTAGAAAGCGAAAGTAAAGTGATGATGAATAAGGATTACCAACATCGTTGCAAAGTTTCACCTTCTGGGAGCCTCGTAGTACAGTGGATTATAGAGATCTAAGTATTTATTTTAACACATAAGGAGGCCAAATACAGTTGATTTGGACTGGGGATGCAAAGGGAGGCAACTAAATACTGCAGGATATTTTGTATGGTGCTCTACCGATTCTGCCATCTACAAGAGCCTTTTTTTTGTAAGGGAGATAAACGGCTTTCTTTATTTTACTTTTTAATTATTTCCCTTGATGGCTTTCCAATGTATATTAATGCCCCTTTAAATCATTGGAAAATATTTCAGTGAATGAAGGAGTGTTATAATTTTGAAGAGAAAGCTATTTAAAGGAGCAGATTAACAGTATTTAATTTGCTGTGAAAAGGTGTATAATATATATTATGTTTTAATATAAAAATGGCTAATATAATTGTCACACTATCATGTAACATCACACATCCTCCACAATAACTACCCATGTCTCACTACACTGTAACATAACACACCCCCTACATTCACTACCATGTAGCACCACACATCCTCTACATGTACTACCCATGTCTCACTACCATGTAACATCATTGCTGACTTGTCTATTTATTTCATTTTTCAGTTAAAATCTTCAAAAATATGGCTAGAGGAAAATCAAAAATGTTCCAGTGACTCTGAAACATCTTCTGTAAGTAAATCAAATATTTTATCTTTCAGACATGTTCATGTGTCTTTGGGACAAATACAAATTTCCTGAATTTATTTCTTAGAAAGAAAAAAAAATTCAATAAAACTGCTATTTTAATCAGTATGTGGTATTCCTTAAAATGACATCAAATCTAAGACCTAATAGTAAGCTATGTATTGTTGAGGTTGAAGTAAGAATGAAATCTCAAAGATTTACATTGGTGTTACTTGGCATATAGTCTTTACTAATCTCTAGTATATCTTTCAGTTTATACTTCAATTATATATACACCCAATTTCAGTAAGCTATAGTATATTTTTCATCTTCTACCTCAGTTATATACACACACACGTTTTTGTTACCAACACTGCTACTCCCTAGGCTCAGAGCCCATCACTGTTCCCCCCTCCAATTCTTCTGTGGGCCTAGAGCACTTGCTTTTCCCTTCCTTTTCTGTTTTTAAATATTTGTAGTGTTTTTCTAATTATTTTATACTCATTCATTCATGTAGTTCCTAATTTAAGTTGCGTTTAAGTAGTACTGTATAATTTTGTAAATATTCACATTTTGTATCAACTATTGGCATTATTCTTATTAAAGATTTGCATTAGACTAGAAGAGGCCCTGGTGTACAATAGACTAGAAGAGACTTTGGTGTGCATTACACTAGAAGAGGCCCTGGTGTACAATAGACTAGAAGAGACTTTGGTGTGCATTACACTAGAAGAGGCCCTGGTGTACAATAGACTAGAAGAGACTTTGGTGTGCATTACACTAGAAGAGGCCCTGGTGTACAATAGACTAGAAGAGACCTTGGTGTGCATTACACTAGAAGAGGCCCTGGTGTACAATAGACTAGAAGAGGCCTTGGTGTACAATAGACTAGAAGAGACTTTGATGTACAATAGACTAGTAGAGACTTTGGTGTACATTAGGCTAGAAGAGTCGTTGGTGTACAATAGGCTAGAAGAGACCTTGGTGTACAATAGGCTAGAAGAGGCCTTGGTGTACAATAGGCTAGAAGAGGCCTTGGTGTACAATAGACTAGAAGAGGCCTTGGTGTACAATAGACTAGAAGAGGCCTTGGTGTACAATAGACTAGAAGAGGCCTTGGTGTACAATAGGCTAGAAGAGGCCTTGGTGTACAATAGGCTAGAAGAGGCCTTGGTGTACAATAGGCTAGAAGAGGCCTTGGTGTACAATAGGCTAGAAGAGGCCTTGGTGTACAATAGGCTAGAAGAGGCCTTGGTGTACAATAGGCTAGAAGAGGCCTTGGTGTACAATAGGCTAGAAGAGGCCTTGGTGTACATTAGGCTAGAAGAGGCGTTGGTGTACAATAGGCTAGAAGAGGCCTTGCTCTCAATAGGCGAGAAGAGACTTTGGTGTACATTAGGCTAGAAGAGACGTGTACAATAGGCTAGAAGAGACGGTGTACAATAGGCTAGAAGAGACGGTGTACAATAGGCTAGAAGAGGCCTTGGTGTACAATAGGCTAGAAGAGGCCTTGGTGTACAATAGGCTAGAAGAGGCCTTGGTGTACAATAGACTAGAAGAGGCCTTGGTGTACAATAAGCTAGAAGAGACGTTGGTGTACAATAGGCTAGAAGAGACGTTGGTGTACAATAGGCTAGAAGAGGCGTTGGTGTGCAATAGGCTATGAAAGGCATTGGTGTACAATAGGCTAGAAGAGGTGTTGGTGTACAATAGGCTAGAAGAGGCATTGGTGTACAATAGGCTAGAAGAGGTGTTGGTGTACAATAGGCTAGAAGAGGCCTTGGTGTACATTAGACTAGTGTTATCTATTTGAATGTTAGACTCGTGTCTTCTAATTTACTGATTTTCATTTGAAAATGTTTCTGGACTAATGTGTTAGTTGTTTGTTGGTTGTTTATCTGCTGAAATAATGAAGTACCAATAGTTTTGGGTTATATATTCTGTATTTGTAGATAGACAATATGGAAGAAGACCCCTATAATAGCAGTGGGGATGACAAGCCTGAGCTGAGACATAGTACCATTGCTAGACTTCTACTGTCCAATAGGATGACACATCATGATGTTAACAGTGAAATTCCTTCGGCAACAGAAGAAAACAGCTTGAATGAAGTTCCGACCATCACACTTGATGGAGATTCCTCACAGGACCAGCACTATGTGGTGAACTATGCCAGCCGCAGTGACTTTGATACTACCAGAAGTGAGTATGAAATGAACCGGGGAGATTTTTCACCATTGGAAGATTATAATGAGGACAGGTCATCACCTGAGAACCTTGTCACTCCAACTGGTTTCTCTATTGCTGCTCGCCTCTACAAGTGTAGATTTTGCAACTTTTCAACAATGAAGTACACACAGCTCCAACTCCACATGCCCAAGCATGGTGGTGAGTAGATAGAAATTTTTTCTTCACTCAACCTTTGAGTTGTGTGCTACACTCTTTCAAGCTATACTCATCCTATAATAGCCTCTCTTTCTATCTTTTCGTCTTATTTATTCCTCTTCTTGTTGTTGTTTTTTTGTTCTTTTTGATGTTTTTTTTTGTTGATTTTGTTTTTGTTGTTTTGTTTACTTAGCTCTGAGTGTTATTTACTAGGTTTTCTTCAATAAACTATTGTCTCAGGTGTGGTTTAGTACTTAACTATCTCAGGTGTGGTTAGTACTTAACAAAATGGTCTGTGCATGTTTAGCATCTTGCTTAGTGTTTTTTTTTAAAATAGTGAAAATAGAAATGGCTAGTTTTAATGTTTCTTGACCTGTTACAGTTCTGTTTGAAGCTAACTTAAAACATTTACTTAATTTTTTTTGCAAATATTGCTATAGTTCCATTATATGATAGCAGCGTTTCTTAGGTCCACCGTGTTCACTCAATATCACATCTAAATGACATCTGTAGTCTACATTATATCACATCTAAATGACAACTGCAGTCTACATTGTGATATCACACATTATTCTAAAACATTTATCCTATGTAGATAGAGAGTTTTGAGAAATAAGTGTTGAAAGTTGCATCGTTTATTATTCGTTGTTGTTGGGTTTTTTTCTGGAATTCAGGACTAAATACTAAATTCTCCTGTGGAAACATCATATTCAAATTAGTTACCTGGATATTTTAAAACAATTCTTTTCTGTAAAACAGTTTATTTTCTGTTTTCAAAACCTTAACAAATCATGATCTCCACAAATATAAGTATTATTTCACTGACTTAGTTTACTGCATCAACTGGTATTTATAGAACTAGGCATATTTAATTTATCCCCTAAACTAATGTTTCTGGCATTAATCACTTATACGTTTTAATTTAGCTGCAAATTTTCACATTAATTACTTGTGAAAATGTCAGTGACTCTTGTGTGATATCTCTACTTTCCTTGGTCTTTTATAAATAATCTAGCAGATGTACAGATGTTGCTCGGGAAATGAATGACAGCCTGTTTGTCCGTATAAAGAGAGCCAAAGGTTGAGCAAAGAATTGAAATGTAATTGTAAAAAACAGTTTAACAAAATGGGTGTACAGTGACATGATTGAGTGAAATAAACGGCAACATAAAAACAATTCATGGGGTAGCTTGATTTAATTGACGTGAATGATTTCAGGTCCGGCCTTGCTGTAGTAGGTATGAGTAAGAGGATAAAGATGGAATAGACGCACCGTATGTCCTTCAGTAGACTAAACCCTATGTGTAAGATGGCGCTGCCACTATCACGTTGACCATCCACTGGACATAGAAATATCGGCCTAGTACTTCAAAAGTTAAAAGGCGATTTTTCGGCCCCAATATCGATTTTTTTTTTTTTTTTTTTTTCAAATTTCTTTTTGTCCAAAACCTGCTCTGGCATATAAGCAACATGTGTGCCAAATTTGGTTGAAATCGGCCTAGCACTTCAAAAGTTAAAAGGAGCCTAGTATTTGTACACAGACAGACCGACTTGCTTTTATATATATAGATGTATTCTGTAATATCTTGGATTTCTTAGTAACCATTATTTCTTCACTGTAATATATCAATGTCTCTCACATAGTTCTTCTTATTCTTCACCCACTTATTCCTGAGAGGGTCGTGGGGGCAGAGTCCCCAAACATATTTTATAATAGAAACTGTTATGTCCTCACTCTGGTATATCAATGTCTCACATATTTCATAATTAATAATAGTAACTGTTGTTTCCTTACTGTGGTATTATGTTAAATTATTTCAATAGATTGTCAGATTTTGTTTCTCCTTTTCAAAGTTCCCAATTTTGATTATACTTTTGGTGGGATTACTCATTCTGTTGCTTTCCTATTTCTAAGAAAAATCTAGCATCAAGCTCATAGATTTTACAGCTGTCTACAGTAAAATAGATTTCCATTTTTATGTTTATTGTCATTCAGAGAAATATTTTAGACAGATTAAGTAATACATCATTGATAAATATAGTTATATCTCAATCATATCCTGTTCATTATTTGTTGGTTACTGTTTAGTTCTGTTGTGACAGTAGTGGCAATGTATTTGTTTTGCAAGGTTTTTAATATGAAATCATGTGTTGAAACAATATATAATATCAGTTGTGACAGTTTAAGTAATACATCATTGGTAAATATAGTTATATCTCAACCATGTCCTGTTCATTCTTTATATATTGGTTACTGTATAGTTCAGTTGTGATTATTATTATTATTCATGACTAAGAGATTCTGTCATTTATTTCCAGTCAAAATTGTTTTAATTCAGATATGCAATTGAATTTATTTAATGCATGGATTTTGTTGTTGTTTTTTTCCTTTTACAGTTTGTGTGTTGCATTTGTTTTACTGACAATTTTAATGGAGATACCAACTGTTTCTTTCACTCAGTACATCTTTTAAGTAAATACTTCAGTAGACTCAATGTTAAGCTTGAGTTCAATGACTGTCTTCACTTTTAGTTTATTTAGTCTTATATTACCATTTTTTTAGTTATGTTTAGACATTTAGCTGTGGTTAATCAAATATATATATATATATATATTTCGCTTCTGAATTTGTTTAGCAAGATTCTTTATCTGAAATCGTGTGTTGAAACCGATATTGTTATACTTTGGGAGGGTCATGTTGCCAATGACCCTCCCAAAGTATAACAATATATATATATATATATATATATATTATTTTTTAAACCTTAATCTTTGGTTTGGAAGCAAAATTCTAGTGAATTTATTTGTATATTTCCAGAAATAAGTTGGATTTATTTTATTTAGTCTTCATTTAAAATAGTTCCAGTTGATTGTGTCAAGTTTCCTGATATCACTTAATAGTATTTGAAGATATATAGATGTAAGGATAATTCTTCTAAATATCTTAATGAAATCCAATACAAGTTAATATAGGAATATTGCATGTTATTATATACTTGCAGTATAAGCGTCATGCTAGTTAATTTGATGTAAGAATATAGCATATTACTTTGTGTGTGTAATTCTTAATAACAGCTACTTAGCAAATACTGTTTGTATTGTTGGCTACAGAAGAGGAAGTTTTCTAATACATCTCTTCTTTCCTCCATCTCTCTCTATATATATGATGGGGTAAGAATGTAGAGTTGTTAATTGCTCTTTGTTAATTAGTCTGTTAATTACTCTTTGTTCTTCTCTATACTTTTCATTTGAGACAAGATTCCAGTTAAATTTTTTTAAGTCTTGAAACTATTTGTAAATAATTGAGATGATTTTTTTAGGACTTATATAATGATTTCTGATTTAGGAACAAGGCCAGCTATTTTGGGGTAGGGAAAAGTCAATTAAATCGACCCCAGTGCATGACTAGTACTTTATTTTATCGACCCCATAAGGATGAAAATCAAAGCTAGCCTCGGCGGGATTTGAACTCAGAATATAAAAAATCCCGCTGAAGTTAAGCTTTGCCTTTCATCCTTACAGGGTTGATAAAATAAAGTACCAGTAATGAACTGGGGTCGATTTAATCGACTTTCCTCTCCCTATATAATGAATTATACAACCATATGAATAAAAAATATAAGAGTATCTGATGTTGAAGTAAGTTGTAAAATAACTGCACTTCTAGAGACGAAAAGCAATATTGACACTGCCCACAGCCTGAGTATTTTTTGTTGTTTTTTTTTTAACCCTATTTATTATTTTTTTAAAAATCACCTTAACAAAATTTTGTTTTACCTTTCTGTAGTGCTTTAAAGAAACAACTTATAAATTTTGGCACATCATCTTCTGAGTTATCAGCTCTTTAAATGTGTCGGCTCTAAGCCAAATATGCCTTCAGGAAGGTAACTTACCTTGCAAATGTTTGTGTGGAATTGTATTAAACCTGTTTGATGGTATGATTTATAATCAAATGTTTTTTTGTTTCTTTTTAAAGTCTCACATTCTTGTTTTTATAAAAAAATAAAAAAAGAGAGACAATTCTTGTTTGAAAATGGTTCCTTTTCACATCAAAATCAGTGGTTCTTGAACGTTCTTCTACATGAAATGCAAGACAAATCTCTCCAAATTAAGAAATATTCACTATTTCTGCCTCCTTATATTTCTCTTTTACATTTTTATGCCATTTTCTAACTTAATTTAATTCTTTGTCCATCCCTTTCCTTTTCCTTCTTTTTAATTCGGATGTCAAATTGACATATTGTTCCATATAATTTAATCCTCTAAGTCAGATGTCAAATTGACATATTAATATAATCTAATACATATTGTTCCATATAATTTAATACACAAACTATTTAATTCAGATGTCAAATTTATCTAAATCTTTATATAATTTAATATATAATACTCTATATAATGTAATACATATCTCTATATATATAAAACAAAGGATGTCTGTCTGTCTGTAAATCCCTAAAACTCGAAGTACCCTACCAATTTTTTTTCAAACTTTACACATGTGTTACTTATATTTCTTAAAGTGCAATGGGCTAAAAAAAAAATTAACTTTTTCTGCCCTAGGGCCTGTATTAGGCAAAAAACCGTAACTTAAAAATTTGCAGCATACATTAGTCCCCTCGCATTGTTGTGGACAAAAAAAATTTCCGATTCCATTAATGGTTTCTAGGAAATTTGCAAATTAGCATTGGGCATTACATGCCATTTTCATTTTCAATATAAACACTACTTAAACATCGTAAGTAGTGTATAATATTTCGTTAAAAATTTGGTTTATTTATTTACACAACACTTACTTACTTTTAAGTAGGACCATTTTCAGGGGATTGAGGAAATGAGGAGGACCTTAAAGTTTTTGTCAGCGCCCTGTTGACGCTTTGTGCTTTCATCACGCACAAATCTGGGCCCTGTGTGCGTTGCCGTGTTATTGACACCATAAAACTCACATCTGTGCTACTTCTACTAAGACCCCTTTTGTTGCACCTACACCGCAGTATGAACGCCCTGCGCAAGTACGCCGAGCAGCAGTTATGCTAATTCCACGGTGACACCAATAGTAACTCCGAAGCGTTCAGCATCTGATATAACAGGTCGGTCTATATCAGATTGGGTAGATTTACGAAGAGGCTATGGTCTCGTGTGGGGAAGGCCCAACATGCAGTGCGGTTGCATGACAAGTCTTATTCAAGTATTGCAGGCTTTACTCTGTACAGTATGCAGCATACAGGTGCAATAGACATAACTGATGATGTCTGTCCGGATGACTGGGTGCGAATCTATAAAACTCGAAATGTACCTAACTGATTTTCTCCAAATGGAAGAAAAATCATACTCTAAGATTTAGTATGCTTAAAGAGTATCCAGCTGATTTTCTTCAGATTTTGCACATGCATGCAGATGCTTCACGATTCGGGCCTGCTGGTGTCCTACGTTTCCAGTAGATGAACAATCATTCCCTGAGAATGATGAGGGAATTCAAAAAATAAACAGCTACATTCCTCAATCTTTGCATATGTGTGTTGCTATTTCACATTTCCTACCCCGTGCAGCGCTGGGTCCTGCTGCTAGTTACTCTATATAATACACAAACATTATAGATTGTGAATGTTGCCCTATTTCTATATTTGTCAAATTATTGAGATAAAAGTTCAAGAACCACTGCCTCACATATTTTACTCTTTCTTCTTCAATGCTTACTGAACCAATTTTTAAAATGTCTGTATATGTGTGTACACTAGTGTACAAATACAGTATATGTGTGCACATAGGTGTATATGTACACTACACTACATGTATGTATGTTTACACTCCATATACACACTACATATGTGTACACCAATACATTACACACCACATATCTGTACGTGTACACCAATACACACTACATATCTGTATGTGTACACTAGTACACATACACACTACATGTGTGTGTACACAAATAAACCTACACACTAGTGTACACATGTAATGATATACATGATATTCAAATGGGAGGATAATATTCTATTCTTTGGCTTCCTATATTTGAAATATTCAGCATTTTGATGGTTTTATTCTATTTTTGTTCTTTCTTTTTATTTATTTTTAGACTCCACCCAAGTAGATGATTCCAATAACTATTTGTGATGCCCTCCTGGGTGTGTATCAGTGTGATGCCAATGTCTTTTGATATTGGCTTTAGATTTCTTTACAACATGCTTGTTCTATATATATATATATATATATATATATAACAGCTAGGTCAAACACTTTTAAATAGTTAATTTTGCTTCAGCTAGTATGAGGGACCTTACTTCATATAGAGCTTGCATCATGCAACAAGAAATTTGTTGCGAAATTTCCTGTCACCTCTTATAAGGTATATTTGTATTGGTCACTTCTTGCTGGTATTGTCCCTAAATTGCAAGAAATCTTTCAGCTATTTTACTGAAGTAAAGTTACCAGTTGTTGCTGTGTTACTGGTTCTCACCTGATGACATTAGCTTTAACAAAATTGTTTTTTATCTTCTCAACTATGAATATAGCAACTTAGAATATACAATGAAAATATAATTTTTTATTTAAATATTGTTTTTAACAAGTTATCCAAGATCTTGGGGTTTTTTTCTTTTATATATAAATAATTTTTTTTTTTTTTCCTTCATCTTTTCAGGTGTTAAAGCTCTGAAGTGCCCTCTATGTGATTATTCAACCAACGACAAGAGTAACTTCCGCCGTCATAAACGTCTCCACCTCAGGAACAATCCTGTGAATGTCCTTAAATGTGACAAGTGCACTTATTCAACAATCTTGCCTCGAAAAATACGAGAACATTACTGTGAAGAGCATGTAGATACCCCTAATAGTACAGGAACAGATTCAGCTACAGTCCCCTTTACAGGCCCTACTTATGAAGCGACTCGTTTCCGATTTCGGCATTTTGGGGTTGACCAGAGTGCCTCCTCCGGAAACCCACTTGGTATGAGTACTTTACACACGTTGTTAACTACTGTACAATCTCCTAACATGCAGTTCAGGCGATCAACTGCTGCACCAATTAACAATTGTTTCACTCAATATAATCATTATGAATCAGCTAGTCAACAGGCTAATCAGGATACACATTTAGCATCAAATTATCTCCGTTCTATCGTCTCCTCCATAATGAATAGTCCCCCGCCCCCACCAAGAGTGCCTGTTACCAGCACAATTACCTCATCCAGTCTGTACACTACAGCAGCAACTGTAGCAACACCAACACTTCCTCCATCTTCAACGGCCTCTATAGGTTCTTCAACGTCATCCACAATACCCATGGTAACTGATACTGGCGAGGTTAAAGTTAAAGTTGAACCTTACGATTGTGAGGAAATATCTGATGTGTCAAGTTCAGCAGCAGCTACACCCATGAGAACTCTAACCCCTGATTGTTCAAGGGATGTTCAGACTGTTTTATCAACCTCATCAAAAAGACAGTCTTTGGACTATTTAGAAAATTCTAGTAATCCTTTTGATCGAAATATGGAGCTTAGAACAGTATCTAATGTTAGCCAGAGTACTGGCGATATAGCAGATTCCTCAAATACTAGACTTGAATACCAGTCACCAGTTGAGGAAAGCATAGGAAGTGTAGAAAACATAGCTTCAACATCTTCTGGAAAAAATTACATGGAGAACACACATCACACGTCGAATCCACTAACAATCGGTAATTGTAATGTGATGTGTGATATAGCGATGACACAGGACTGTAGTGAAACAGATGTGGACTCTGCTTCGGTGAAGAGAGAAACATCAAGTGTGGCAGTGCAGTGTGTACTGCCTAATGTAAAAAATGAAGGTTTCAATGTCGAACAGGAGGAAGCTCCTGAACGAAAGCGGTGGCGATGTCAGTTTATTGAAAGGGCTGTGCAGTGTGAACTGTTACCTTCACGTCGAACGGGGTCTCGTTCAGTGTCCATTGCAAGTGAATCAGAAGGCAGTGAACAGCCGAGTACAGCGACTGTAACAGACAACCGTTGTATATATTGTGGAGTTACATTTGAAGACGAGGTCCTCTTCTCCATTCATATCGGTTGTCACAGTCATACGGACCCATTTGTGTGCAATGTATGTGGTAAGCAATGTACCAACAAGTATGGCTTCTATTCACATATTATGAGAGGTCATCAGTACTAGCTTTGTTTTCTACACTCACATTTGTAGGAGGCTGTCTCGGTGTATATCTAGCTAGCTCTCCTTATATATATATATGTGTGTGTATGTATGTATGCACACACTCACACACACATATATACGTGTGTGTGTGTATGTATGTATGTATGCACACACATATGTATATATATATATATATACATGTGTGTATGTATGTATGAACACACACACGCGTGTATATATATATATATGTGTGTGTGTACACACTGTATATGTACATGAAGTTAATGTCTATAACAAGCCAGAAGGTTCATCAGGTCAGAGCCTATCCAGGTTTCATTGCTGTTAGAGAAGTGTGAGCACAGGGCTGGGATGTCAGTCCATGGTAGGGTTACCTTTCGTCTGCTCATGGTACTATAGGGCTGGGATGTCAGTCCATGGTAGGGTTACCTTTCGTCTGCTCATGGTACTTCAGGGCTGGGATGTCAGTCCATGGTAGGGTTACCTTTCGTCTGCTCATGGTACTTCAGGGCTGGGATGTCAGTCCATGGTAGGGTTACCTCTCAGCTGCCGATGGTACTCATTTTCAGCTGAGTTGACTGAAGTAGCATGAAGTGAAGTGGTTACACCACCTGGTTCTGGAATCACTCCCACCATAGACATCACGAATCCAACTCACTAACCACAAGGCTGCACAGGGAAATGGACACTAAATGATATATATATATATATATATATATATATATATATATGTGTGTGTGTACACATACATACACACACAAGTATATATATACATGTGTGTATATGTGTATATATAAATACTCGCAGCTGGAGTCCATCTACTAAACATATATCCGCAATATAACTTCATGCTTGAGTCTATAGCTGTTGATTCACTGAAGTATG
>OZ024750.1:6938164-7045664 GCA_964016885.1 Eledone cirrhosa | reverse complement strand
CAGTAAGATTTCGCAAACAAGAAAATGGTACCCAATATAAATATATAATAATTTGTTTAAAACTAAAGCCTCATTCTCTTTCCTCTCTATGTATGAAGCCATAAAGAATATTTAGAGTCGTGACAAAATGTAGCTTGAGTTTTAAACATAAATATTTTAAAATAATCAGTGTGTGTGTTTCTCTCTTTATAATTGAATTGTTATCACTTCATCTTCAGGTTACTAATCTGTATTGGATTAAATATATTGTGATTGCTATGGGTATATTACTTAGATGATATATATATATATATATATATATATACCATAACAGAACAAAATTTACCAGACTTACTTTTAACCCTTTAACATTTATATTACTCTGTATATAGTATTATATTTTTATGATAAAAGCTTTACCTCACATAATATCAAATCTATGAGATTTTGATATTATTTAGTTGGAGAAGAATACTTTAATATTATGAATAACCAGTTTGAACAGAAAGAGGCGAGAGAATTCTGGGCAGATACGAAAGGGGTGGAAAAATTGCAGGAGTTTTTACATCTTTTAGCAACAAAGATAGTGTCTGTAGTAAGCAGAAGAAATGGGATGCTACATGGACATTAAATATGTAATATTTGTAAAGATTTGAGAGAATATTTACCATGGTCTGTTTGGATATATAATGAAAGGCAGATTACTAATAAACTGAGAAAACTGGCTGGATATTAAAGGCATCAGTCATTGCATATAAGAGATCACATTGGTATGGAGATTAATGGATTATGAGTATTGTCATTATTTCAAGGCCTTGTGACTAAGAAATGGTGAGTTTAGATTCCAAAACGCTCAGCCTAATAGATGAGAAGACAATCTATGCCAGCATTAAATACGATGATGGCAATGAATTTGCTTTGG
Organism: Eledone cirrhosa; assembly: GCA_964016885.1. Taxonomy (NCBI): domain Eukaryota; kingdom Metazoa; phylum Mollusca; class Cephalopoda; order Octopoda; family Eledonidae; genus Eledone; species Eledone cirrhosa. Next base: position 7,044,763 of record OZ024750.1, on the reverse strand, counting down.
GGTCTTTTCCTTTTTGCAGTCTTCAATCTCTTACCTCATACACTGTGATTGGTTTATCTTAATTCTCTCCCTCTACATCTAAGTTAGTAAAGATCATTGCTGTTCATTTTCTGATGCCACTGTGAAAAGTCTTATTCTCATGTTTGTTCAGTATCTGTCAGAAACTGTATTAACCCTTTAGTTACCAATCCAACAAAAACCAGCTCTGGTTCTATGAAATAAAATCTCCCATTTTAAAGGTTTCCAATTTGAATTAAAATCTTACATTGAGTTACTTAGTAATGAAATAATTAATAATTTGATAAATCCCTCAATATCTCCTACATTATTCCAGTCTAACATTTGAGTCTGATGTCCAGAAGAACACCAGACATCTGTAGAAACTTCGTTGTAATGTCAATATGATGAATTCTTCACATTCATACAAGACCACATGTTTTCAGGGATGGAAATAGATGATTAAATAAACTCCAATATGTCATTAAATATTTAATTTATCAACATAAATGAGCATGGCAGGGTCTAAACTCAGCATGGAAGTAAATACTACTGTTTCATTTGATACTTTACCAATTTTTCAAATTCAGTGTCCTAATGTCAATATTAACTCTTAACGTCCTGTACCTCATGAAACCACATTGGCAAAACATTCATTCTTGCAAAGTACAAAACAGTATTATGATGGCATCACATCACATTACAAATTAATCTCTGGACTTTAGTTTACTTCAAATATTCACAAGGGTCTGTCCACTAGAAAATCTATTATAAACATTTGAATCAACAAACCTATTTTTTGCTGAATCATTGCAGGATATTAAGAGATAATATGAAACAAGTTTCTATCTTAATCTTAGTTATGTCTCGAGATTTAATCCTATCTGGGATGCATCAGGGGAAGAACAGCGCATTTGTTAGTCTGGTGTCTTCTGCAAGAAGGAAGTCTGAAGAATTGCAGTTAGTATTTAGAGTATGAGGGGTCATGAGTGAAGAGAGGCAAGAACATTAGCTGGGTTTCAGTGGAGATAATAGGCAATTTGTTAATTAATTAAAGAATCTAGAGTTCTAATATGAATCACACATTGAACCTTCTAGAAGTCATCAGATGATCAGGAATAAATTTATTATCTGGTACTGAACTGAAGAAAAAACAGTCTTTACTGTGTAATCTTGATTATATAGCTATCACATTAGTATTACCTACCTGTAACACCTTGTATTAACTGTCAACACAGCACACATATCCTATCATACATGTAGGCTCTCTGTCTCTCTAAAAGTCAGGTCCATTGAAAAGAATAATGGTAAAGAAAAACATTCAAAACTTACGTCGGGCGTTTTCTCTTAATCGTGCAAGTAACATTGTTTATGTAATTTCAATATTGCCAACTGAATCATATCTGGTGAACAATAACATTGTTGTTTCCAGTTTTCCAGCAACTAGTCCTTGTATTTCATGAGATGAAGTGTTTCTCATCAATACTGTTGGGTTTTTAATCCATAAACAATAAAATACAGTAAGCCTCCTTGGTCAACACCAACACACTTTAAGTTGGTTTATCATCAACTGTCATGAAATCGGTCTCACAGGCTGACAGGAAAAATCAGTTGTCATATCTTTTTAGAAAGATGTGTAAGAAATTCAGCAGCATTTTTTGCTACACAATAACCTCCAAAGTATTCATTTAGTATTTTAAAGGAAATAACTTCAAAATTGTATGTGTGAGTATTGTAATAAAACACATTCACACAAACAAAGCAAAGTTTCACATTCAGGTCTTTATTGTTTATACATAGTTCCAACCGTTTTATAGATAGGTGGCTCAGGATCTATATGAATGCTATAGACCCGACTCCAGCCTGATCTGCTCATCAGACTTGCTAACCAAGCAAAGCCAAAATCTTGTGTGTGTGTGTATATATATATATATATAGAGAGAGAGAGAGAGAGAAAGATGGAAAAATTCTGTTTTACATCATTCTTAATTCCTTACACATCTTTCAAGGGAGTTGTACATCCAATTATTTGAAACGTTATGTGACAATTTGTATAATCAATATCTATACATACACAAGGTATATATATAGGTAGATAGATAGATAAAGTGTTAAAGGTGTTGTAATGAATGACATTCAATCATACTTTGTATGTATATATAATTGAATATATAATCAATTATATGTATTCAAATAGTTGTTGGTGTTGGCTGACATTTTTCATTCCTAGTCTATATATTGATATTATATATATATTTAAATAGATACTAGTGTTGGCTGACATTTTTCACTCGCAGTCTGTATATATAGATATTCTTTCTATACACAGACAATACTCACAACACAAAAGTATAAATAACAAGCTAGTTGATCTATAAACTTTCTACAGGAGTTTAATCACCGTAATACTACACTGGAGAGCTTCTGTGTAGTTACTCAGCGCAATAGATATAGCAGTCAAATACCTTCACACCTGATCAAGGGACACAGATTTTTCATTGGTTTAGTTAGGTTAAACAGAAAGAATTCTGGCCGGTTTAACCCTTTAGCATTTGCAGTACTCTAAACTTACTATTGTATTTTCACAGTAAAGGCTTTACCTCATATATTATTGAATTTATGATTTTGAGAAAAATACCTTAACATCTGTATGAGCAGCTGGTTACAGCCAATTTGAACAGAAAGAGGTGAGAGAATTCTGGCCGAATATGGCTGGTTTAAATGCTAAAGGGTAAGGGTCTTCATTCTATTTAGTAATGTATTTTAGCTTGCATATATAGTAAAAAAAAGTCTCCATTTCTTTCTAGCAGAAGTTTCTTTTTTAACTTTTATTAACTCTTATCCTGGTGTCAACAAAATTATTTGTTCAGCCATTCTTTTTTTTCCAATTAGTTTCACTGTTAAAGATTTCTAAATTCTTGGTAGGTTTCTTTAAAACTAAACTAGAAATGTCTGATATATTAGTAATATATTTTTACAGCTGATATATTTACTTTTAAGATGATGGATGAAACAAAGCTAACAGTTATGCCCAGTCAGTAATTGTGTGTGTGTGTATATATATATATATATATATAAGGTAACTTTGAATATCTTTTACAAAATGATAGCTTGAGTAATTTATGATAGTATATTTACCGTATATACTCGAATATGTGACCAAAAACATTGATGGTTAGAAGCAGGGCCTGCTTATATTCAGGGTCAATATTTTGATGATTTTCACCCATTTCTCAGACATAAAATAGTGGGGTCAGCTTATAATTGAATATATAGGGTAGTTAAAAGTGCAGAAAAATGTGAAATATGGTGTAGAAACTGAAATGTACCCCATTAGCAATCACAGGTCTAATTTTAGGCTTGAAATTTAAACAGAAAAATGTAACCTCTGATGAAGTGATTGTTATAATTGGTACATTTAAAAGGAAAATCTGTGTGTAATGAGTATAATTAAGTATTAATACCAGATTTATAAACTGATTCTTTTTGGGGGGATGGAAGGGTTGGGGAAATCTTTTGGTTTTTATAACTGTCTCAAATGATCCGACGATGATTTGCTTTTGATAAAATTTATATCAATGTAAAGCAAGGCTCACATGTTTCAGAAAATTGTGTTGAATCACTGACACTTTTTTTTTTGTCAAAAAAAATCTCAACTTATATTGTCTGTTATATTCACTCAGTGACAATTTAAGAAGCAGTTTGGGCTTCTTTCTTTTTTTTTAATGATTTTTTTTATTTTGTTATTGTTTTAATAAATATCTGAAGTGTATCAGAAAAGAAATCAAGATGTAGATTAATTTTATTTATTTGTATAAAGATATAACAATATTCTAAAGTTTATTTAGTTTACTATATATATATATATGAATATCTGTTTATTTTTTATAATAACTTATTTTATTATTTTTAAGTTAGTTAGTAAAGAGTGTTTAAGAAAATCATTTTTTTTTATTTTTAATTCTTTTAAATTCAGAACAATAAATATAATTATATTAAATATTACTATTTTTTAGAAAATAGTTTAATTTATTTTTGACTTAAATTTTTTTACCATTACTTCAAATTCTTTTCTGAATTAATCAGAAAATAATTTAAGCCAAAAAAGTGTGTTTTATTGAGTTGTTCAGTAATGTTTATGAATGAAGAAAAAAGAAAATGTCTTCTTGTAAATAACAAAATTCACCATTATATGTGATAAAAATTCAACATTATGTTCTTGTTGTTGCCCTCGCCTCTACTATTTTCCACAAATGTACAAAAGAATTTTTAAATGTTAAAACTCGTATATTGTTTGAAACTTCACATGGAAATAACATGCATGTGTGTGTGTTTATGCGTATGTGTGTGTGTGTATGCATGTATATGAACCTTCTTGTATTAAACAAACAAGTCACCACCTCCTTCTTTGTCTGTGATTTAGTAAAAGTTATTTCCTTTCAGTTTTCTAATGAAAAAAAATATTACTCCATAAATTTAAATTGAGTGTCAATACGTGGTAATCCTATCTGCTTAATCTTGCCAATGAAAAATTCTTCATTTTATTATTTCAACCCAATGTATTGTTTCATTTTATATTTTTATATATTTTTAAAAATACATATGAAGAATTACTTTTTTTTTTTTATTATATAGACTTTTTAAATATGATAGTTTTAAATGATTTAATTTATTTATATATATAACTTTAAAACCTAAGTTAGTTCTATCATTTGAAAGTGTAGTAGTAGTAACCCTATTCCTGGCGAGACATCTGCATAAAATTATTTGGCAAAAAAAAAAAAAAAAAAGCCCTATCTTGCATTTATTAATATAGTAAGGGTTTTGGCAGGATCTCAGACAATGAAAAAAAAACTTGCAGAAAATATAAAATTTCTGAGGTATGAAGAAGTTAAAAGACAAATTGTCAGTTTGATATTTAAAATCAAAAGAATGTTCAAAAACTGCCCAGTCCTCAGTCACTTTATTTCCATAATTGTCTTTAAAACACTTCAGAATTTTAGGTTGTCTTTGTATGTCTTTATTGCGGAATCAGTCCAAGAGCTGTGAGAAAAATATATTTGAAACCTGGAAGACTACTAATAATAATAATACTCAATATTTTCCAGGATTAGGCAGGGACTCAAAATATAATCAGCTTAATCATTGCCATGGGATTTCATGAAGATTAACATGAAATAATAACTAACCAGAAGTAAATTCCATCCATTTCTCACGTTAAATGAGAAATAATAGTTCTGATATCAATGGAAAATAAAGCTGGAGGTGATTCTATCCAAAGAAGGGATATCATAGCTTTAACATCAGTTTTTTCCCTGTATAAAGGATGGAGAATGATAGTTATATTGGTGGTGAAATGAAAGGCATATATAGAATAATGTGTTGAGTATAAGCAATGGTAATTTAACAATGGATGGATGAAAAGTGCCTAAGTATCACAATTATTGTTTGTTGTCTACTTGGATGAAGGCATGTGGCCTAGTGGTAAGGGTGTTGGACTTATGATCATAATGTTGTGTGTTCTTAAAAAAAACACTTTCATGTTGCTCTGGTATACTCACCTGCAAATAAGTACCAGCAATAAATGGGGGTTTAACCCTGTGATAGACTAGAGTCATGTACTGTCAGTTGCTTATCGCCACAGAAACCAGGATAAGCATCAGCCTGATGAACCGACAGACTTTAGATTTGAGAAATAACTGCACCAGTGGTTAGATGTAATTTGTACGAATATCTACTGTATGAAATTATACAGGGGTGGTATATGAAAGAAATAAACTAACCTTTAAAAACAGAATAGACTTAAGACTAAAATTTTCATGGAATTTGGGCTATATTACAAAATCCATGTTATTGTAGGGTAGGAAAATATATATTGAATTGATTTAGGATTTTTTTTTTTTTTTTTTTTTTTTATTACTTCTTCATGGCAAGACACTCAAAATAAATGGATTAAAAATATTTAATCTTTCATCACAAGTTTGGATAACTTTTTTTAAATTATATACGTATCCACGTTCATACGAGTTGTTCCTTACTATCTACTTCTATCATGTGATATCTGCATGACATGAGATATTTTTAATCATCTACAGGAGGTGAGTTAGGGTTTAATTTTTTTATTTAAAGAAAAAAAAAAAAACTCTCCTAAATCATCTAAATTGTCCATTTATTTATTAAAAAAATAAATGTGGAATTAATCTTTCACCAAGCCACTTATTCTAGATTCTGTCTGTTATATCCCGTTTCAATTCATATTCTCCTCTTTCTTCTATGTTGGATCTTTCTGATAATAACAGCTAAATAAAGTCTTATGTGAGTTCTGCTGAGGCAATGCTGTCATTTTGTTATGCTTGTCAATTTTGTTTTCATGTAAGCTTCAATATTTTTCTGTACCATATAAATACAAGCAGCTCAATTCAAATATGTTGATGTCAGGATTTGTGAAATCCAACTGTTGAAGTGTCTAATAAAATTATAAACATATTTAAAACTTAATTCCTTTCCTTAATTTTAAATGCTTGAATCTAATTACTGTAGTTGACTATGGAATGATGCTAGAGCTGTGAAATCTTGCATGCATAAATTTCAACTCCCCTTATTAATAACTGCATTGTTTCTTTCTAGAGACTGTTGAAAAATAAACCTCATTTGGTTATACCATGAGAGTACCTTGGTCAGCCACCCTTAGTATGTATGTATAAATGTATTATTTAAAGCTTTCATCAAGCCAGATCTAAAGGATTTACTTTACTAAGGTCCAGAAATGTTGCCCACCCTTGCATTTCTACATTATTTACATGCTATCACTTCTAGCAAAATATTCCAAACAGATCACCACCGTACATTATAATAGAAAATTATTATATGGAAAATTTAAATAAAGAATTGTTTGGTATTAATTTATTCTTAAAAAATATATACAACTCAAATAGGAAATGGTAAACTTTTGATTTCATCCCATAATTCTGTGTAGAGGTCTTCATATGCTTGATTTTTATTTATCATTATCAAACTGACTGGCCGTATTGTTCCACAGGCAGCGCCAAGATCCTGACAGAAAAAAAAATATATTTATTTTCACTGTAAATGTGGTTGGCGTTAGGAAGGGCATCCAGCCATAGAAACCAAACCGAAATTAGTTCAGTTGCTCGCATCTGGACAACCCAAGCTGGCTTATATGGGAGACCAGTAGCCCTACGTAGATCAGAAATAAGACATTAAAATATTTAAGACGTACAAAAAATATAGTAAACTCACCTGTTTGGAAGGAACATAGCAATATGGAATTTCACTATCCTCACACATGATAGGAATGTGACTGTAGATATCAATAGGACTAATGTCACCAGCTAAAATAACTATCCTGCATGGGAAGAAGAAAAACAAAATAATCAAGATCAAATATCATAAAAATTCCTTCAGAATTACAACACACTGTAAAGTGGTCATGTAGGGGACATGATAAAAAGGCTCCCAGTCCACACTAAATGTGGTTGGTATTAGGAAGGCCATCCAGCCATAGAGAACCTGCCAGAAACAGTTCTGTACAAGCAAGACATGGTCACCTGAACCAACTTGCCTCAAGTGGGACAAACCCGTCCAACCCATGCTAGCGTGGAAGATGGACGTTAAACGATGATGATGATAAAACCCTCAATCACAGAATTACAACAGTTCAATCATGGTATCATCATCATCATTTTACATCCTTTACTTTCCACACCTGCATGGGTTGGGCAGTAAATCACAATCTTGGGGCAACCACAACTATTACTGGGCAAGGCACATTTATCTTGGAGGCATGTAAACAATCTAGTGGAGTATCAAAGCTGGTCTATTTTATAAACTTACCCCCTTTCTCCTCGCCTTATAAACTTTTGTACTTCTCTCACACCTTTCCTCAATGATTTTGTTTTGCTAGCTGTTAAAAGAAAACAAAGATATTAGAAAAATTAGCTCCAAATATGACAGCAGCAGGAAACAGTTTAATAATTGTTTCTACTCTTGGCACAAGGCCACAATTACCCAGTGCATTACTGGTACTTTATTTTATCGACCCCCATAAGGATGAAAGGCAAAGTTAACCTAGGCGGGATTTGAACTCAGATCATAAAGGGACGTAACTCTATGCTTCAAAGCATGGCGTCCGACCCTCTCCCGATACTGCCAATCCACTGAAATATCTATTAACCTCCTGAAACTGCCTCTGGCTTTTATGATATAAAACTGCTACTTTTAAAATGTTCATACTTACCATATATACTTGAATATAAGCCAACCCCTATTGTATGTCTGAGAAATGGGCAAAAATCCAAACCCCATCTATAAGCTGAGACAGTCAATCAACACATTGTTTAGATGGTGTATATAAGTCGACTCATGCCCCATTCTACCATCGATTTGTGGAGTCACATATTCCTGGGCTTATATTTGAGTATATATGGTATATTAAAACCTTATATCATAATTTTATGCAAGAACTTTTTATTAAGTAATGCTCTGAACATCAGTTTAATAATGAAATAGGTAGGTATGTTATTAAATTGCTCTATATTATTGATTATTTTCAAAATTAATTGAACCAGTGTATTTCACTAGTATTGTGGTAACAAAACGGTTTTATAATACATGAAAATATTTCATTTTCTTTATCTGTGCTTCTTAAGTTTGAAACTGTTGCTGTCTCAGGTTATTCTGTGTATCCAATTTTCTCAGTTTATTAATAATGAAATAGTTAGGTTAGTTATTAAATTCTTCCATGATATTGGTTATTTTCAAAATTAATTGAAATATGTGTATTTCATTAGGGACGAAAAAGTAGCAAATTCTCTACAAAGGAAAAAAAAAATGACTTGAAATTATTTCCTTTTCTTCCAAAGTGACGTTATGGTGGCTTCTCTTGAAAAGTACTCTAGTTTCTGTATTTGCAGAACATCCACCTCCACTACTAATTTGGTCAACCAAGCAACAAAAACTATCAACTATTTCTAGAAAACTATTTGAGCATACGATAGCACCAGTTTCATGTGTGCTCTGGCTGCTAACGTCTTCTGTGCATCTGCCAAACGAAGTTTACATTCTTTGTTAGGTCGACATAGTTAACATGCAGTACTATATTAAAGTATATTATCATAAATAGTATTTAATTTAACTAATTTCGATCTGCATTACTCTTTGAATTTACATTTTAAATTTGGGAAGAAGAAAAAAAATACGCCAGAGATCAAGTTTTCGAAATCAATGCTAACTTAGTCAAAATCCTTAAAAAAAAAAAAAAAAAAAGACGAGACGGTCATGGTTGGAAGGTTTTTGATCATACATTTTCTGTTACAGTTGACCTGAGACTAAACGTATTAGCTATATTAATGTTTGAGATCAATTTGTTATAAACATCAATTTATAAACCCCCCCCCCCCCCCCCAATTTTACCAATCTTTTGTTTTTCTGAATTATTTTAAACACAGGAGATTACGACTTGACCAAAAACAAAATTCAATTTCTCATTACGAGGAAAGAAACTCCACTAATACAGAGTTTCTAAATAAGATTATCTCTATATACAACACCATTCACATCTAGGATGTTTCACAATACTAACCGACCACAGTCTATGACAGGTACTTGATACTGGATATAAATATTTATATCCAGTATTAATTAATCTATATCAATTTCAACCTGAATATCTTTGTGGCACTTGGCCAATATTGCTGTTGATGTTTCTATCCCTGTCGTGTTTCCGATAATGGAAACCGGTTTATAACTTGTGTAACAGTTAAAATCAGACAATATTTGGCATCCACACTATCGTTCAACCAGTTATTTCTCTTAAAATACACAGACATATTTAATTAACCGCATACTCCTTGGTGTAGAGTTTACATTGAACATTCAAGTGTATTTTGTGGTTATGAAAACGGAAAGCTGGCATGAATAATGTCTATCATTAAGAACAATATTTATAAAAGAATCTGTTGATAATAAACGAGGGAAAAGAAACATGATCGAGGAAAGCGGTGGTTTGTATCGATAAACATTAGTAAATAAAATAAGTTGGTGTACTATAAAAAGAGATGAGTTCTGATATTTTAGACAAGATACAGGAATTTATTTTACTAATTAGTTTCAACGACGAAAATTTAAATAAATGTCTTTACCTTTCTTAACAACTTTGTTTATTCTTTTCGTTAATTTTCTTGGTGCTAGTGGCAGAGCAATTGGTGATAAATTACTAATTTTCTTGATCCAAATACAGGTCTTATCAAGTTCACTTTCATCCATGGTTTTAGTTAATGTCTTCGAACTGTATTGATTAAAAGAATTGATAATTTATTGTGCAAAAGAAAACACACGTGGACCGGATGTAAAGGGAATTAAAATATGGTGGAAGACGGGCTTAATTCTAAAATTATTTTATTTAATTTTGTCATTTTTATTTTCTAAATAAATATTTTATTCATATTTTTTATAGTTTATATTACTTAGAGTGAAATTTAATGATATTAATTTTAAATTTATTATTTTTCTTGTTAGTTGCGGATCTTATCAAAATTACATTTCCTGTTGAGATACCGCTTACGTGGTGAAGAGAAAATGTATAAAGAATTAATTAATTTTAATCAAATAAGCTTAAACTAAAAAATAATTAAATAATATTTAATTGCTTAAATTTAAAGTAATATTGCAATACATTAATCCTTTATTGTGCTATCACTGAACTTAAAGTATACAGCAAATATCAGCATTGCTAATCCATTTTCATCTTACTTCTGTTTACTTCCGTCGTCTGCTGTTATCGGCATCTGATTATAATGTGGCTACATTTCTTTCAATCTTCCTTTACACACACACACATATATATATACACACACACACACACACACACACACATATATATATATATATATATATACACACACACACCTTTAGCCAGATATGGAATTATAGCGCCCGTGACCCTTCGAGAAACTGGTGATTACTCGTGCTATTTTCAACCTGGCCTAGATTGCCAGGAACTCTATATGGTGTATGCAATGTGAAACATTAATAAACAAGTGGTGTAGTAGGATAGCAGGCAGACTAACAAAAAGAGTAGATTTTGTATGTGGAAGATGCTCAGGGTTAGTTAGTAATAAAAGTCCCAGTGAAATAAAAATTTTCCTATCCTAAGAAGGCTCCATAATACTTGAAAACTTCTGTTACCTATGTGACCTAATTAGCAGTGTAGGCAGTTACTCTGAGAGCATAATAGCTGGATAAGAATAGGCTGGAACAAGAAGAGAAATATTCTGCTGTTCTCTTCACACACACTCAATACGTTTCACAGCTGATTGGCCGATCATCAGAGGATAAGTTCCCCTTACTTATCTTTCCGTCTACGAAAAAATTATTGTCAAAGCCTATTTATATAAATAAATATAATTCGACTGGTGTCTGTCCTAGTGCACCTTCAGGGTATTCTTCGCCCAGATATTCCTGAGAGGGTTGTGGTGGGTGACAGAGTCCTGAAACACTCCTTCCAGCGGGTCCTGTCGGAAGCAACCGTCTCTATCTGATCTGGCTGGATCCCCAAGCGAGACCAGCCAAGCTCATGGATGTTATCCGATCATTTTGCTCGGGGTCTACCCCTGGGTCTCCTATCGGTTGGTTTTCCCCGTAAAATATGTCCAGCAATTCTTCCCTGAGACATTCTTATATTAAGAACTTAATTAAAATGACCAATCTACTTTGCATAATGTGTATCCGTTGACGATATAAATTACTTAATACATATTTATGCATGATAATGTATTGTCGATGAGAATTTTTAATCACAGTTGTATAAATAGCAATATATATAACAAAACTTAAGGGAAATTTAATGAGGTTGTAACTAGAGATTTAAGCCTTGCATTGAAAAACGTTGTGTTATTCTCTTTATACTCAGACATTTAATGGCTAAAAGCTTTCTGTTGACCCATGTTCTACAGCCTTAAAGGTCCGATCTCCAATATTTGTCAAATCTATCAAATTCACTTGCTATTTACCCTCACTCCATCTTGTTTGTTGTCTTCTCTTTCACTCAGCCTCTCGATGAGTCATGTCCGACTATATTTCCATAATTTTATCACCTGGACGATGTTATTTAGTTTGTGTTACTAATTAACAAAAGAAATTTATACCTACGATCTAAAATATTCCAGCCGTAACTATTTTGTCTTTATATGGCCATTTATGACTATAGCGCCTAATGTATCGTCCCTTGTTTTAAATCTGAGTAAGATTTGGCTGCAATTTCTAGCATGTCGAATAGCTGCATATAGTATCCTTTGAAGGTTCATGTGATGGTTAAAAACCAATATTTTAGATACGATTCGTCAGTATAAACTAATGAAATATTTATTAAAAAAAAAAAAAGAAGCCAGTGAATAATTCTTGGAAACCTAAGTTAATTTTCTCGATTTTGTTGTCAATTAAAATTGCCAATAATCCTGTTGAACAAATCAATAAAACGTTCAATTTCCACTGTATATTGTTATTCTTTAATTGTCAATAAAGTGTCAAAATAAAAGAGCACCAACGTAAACCAAATTGGCCGTGGGGCGCAACTCAAACACCGTCCCATAACCCACCATCTTTTCTTTCATATGTGGCCCAAGAGTCCTTGCCTTTTCTCTCCTTTTCCCTCTCATTTATGGCATTTATAGTGTTTTCCTCTACTTTCCTATACAACCAGACCTGCCTTTCTTTACCACTGCCTCCTTCTCATTACTTAATTTTGTTTCTATCTTTCTTTTTCATATTTATGTAATTATCAATGGTTTTTAAGCCAATTGTCTGAGTGAAACACATGTATTTAATGAGAATAAACTTTTCCTGATAAAAAACAACATATATATATATATTCAATAGAAAAAAATTATTAATAATTTTAAAAGACTAAGAAAATTATGTCAATGTAAAAGATATTAATTTGGTCAAATTTATACAACATGACGTCATAATTTTACACTTCCTGTTCTTTACTGCGCAGATGCAACCGGAAGTCTGTATCCGTCAGTCGACTTCGAAATTGAAAGAATTTCTTGTCGAAATTTTTATCGTTATTCTGTAAATATTTCAATAAACATTTACAGAGAGAATTTAGATAGTAATAATCAATTACTTTAGTCTAAAATATATAATATATACTATATATATATATAAGTAAGTAAATATATTGAAGAGAAAACAAGGTGCTTTCAGAAAAGTCTTTTGTGTTTGACAGCACGAAGGATTTGTATCTCATCTTTTTACTGTTATTTCAAAACTTCCATTATGGCACTTACTATGTCGGACTTGAAAGCACCGAAACACAACGGTGATATTATGGAGGTGAGTTATAATTAAGATAATTGTTAAAGATTGTACAAAATAATAATTATATTTTGTTGGATTCACAAACGATATTAAAAAATATATAAATCTATCTATCTATATATATAATTAAGATCAGTGTCGGCTTTCCGATCATACTTAGGTGTGTTTTAACCACAGGACCCCGTTGGCTAAGAAAGGATCCCATCTTCCAAAAATATTTTTTAAGATGAATTTTTCAAATGTCAATTGTTCATAACTTAACACAAGGCCTCATTTGTCGTAAATCCGACACTGATTAATATAGCCATGTCCAAAAATAATATTTTGTTTGAAACGATATTAAAATATATACATATATATATAATTAAGATAATTGCTACTGATTGTCCCAAAATAATAATAATGTATTGTTTCATTAATATGTAAATATATATATAAATGTTTTTAAAAATAATCTTATGGCTGTTATATTCATACTTCACGCCATCTTTGCGTTTTTCGTCACATGCCTTTAATAGTTTATAATGAAAATGGCTCTTATTAACTAATTTAATTAATTTCTATTAAAATTACAAGAAATATAATGTATCTATTATATTTTATATCTCAATTGTTAAATAATATAAAAGTTGGTTTTGCTTAAAACATCAATTCTTATTTATATTAATATCTACTTCAATGAAGCGATTGTAGGTAAATTATTTGATGATTTGATCGGGGGGGGGGGGGGATATATAATATAATAAATATTTTAATAATATAAATGCTTATAAAGTTTAACATTTCCTCTTAAGACCCCAAAGCAGACATTTTTTTACCATATATGAAAAAAAAAAAAAATTCGTCAACGTGGTGAAGATTTTCTCTGATTATCTTAACTTTCCTTTCTCAGAAATAAAGATTTCTACAATTTCACATTATATATATATATATATATATATATACATAGACACACACACAGGATGTCCCCCCAAAATGTATACACACTTCAACAGCATTTTAATAAATATATGCATACATTTTGGGGGTACACCCTGTATGTATACGTGTGTGTATGTATATATTATAAAGAGTCGGGACCCGACGGCTGAGCTCTTGCCGTTTCAACAGCTAGTTCCAGATGTCTTGTCTTGAAACGGCAAGAGCTCAGCCGTCGTGGTCCCCCAAATATCGAGTAATGGTCTAATCAGTTTCAAACTGAATCCATCCCGATATAGGTGTGTATATAATATATATATATGTCTGTATATGTCTGTATATAATATATATCCACGCCCAGCTATTGCAGATGTTCATTGTAATGAATAGATAGTATGAAGTTTTACTTTGTTCAGTATTTTAAAATGAAATCGTGAGAAAGGAATTTAGTTTAAAATAAACAATTTAGTATTTCTTCCTCATTTGTAGATATATAGATATATTGGTATTTATTGAATTACCGAATTTAATGTTTCTTTTTATATAAATATACGGTTGGACACCCTGTATATATACATATATAAAATGTTTGTATGTATATATATATACACATAACGTTTGCCTTTTTGTATGTATTTATATATATATATATATATATACTCATAACGTTTGCCTTTTTGTATGTATGTATATATATAAATATATACATATAGGAAAATGTTCAAGACCTCGACGGCTATGTTTGGACTGAAATAGCCGTCGAAACGGCTTGAGCTCTGCCGTCGGGGTTAAACATTTTCCTATTACCCACTCTACTACCCTAAGTATTGAGTACTCTGGTGCGTTATGGTCCATCTGGTTCCTTACCACACTTCCTTCGATATATATAATGCAGTTGTTATAACATTGTCACCATTATACATAACATAAACAATATTTCTGGTATATCAATATATTCTAATGTCAGATTTTACTACGAGGAAATGATAGGTAAAAATGTGAAACTAAATAATTTCATTTTGAAAGCACGTGTATTATGAAAAACAAAATCTAGAAGTCTCCACATTAAAGGCGAATCTTGTTCGTTTCGGTATTTTAAGAAATCCTATTTTTTGTTATATTCTGAGAATTTAGTGGCATTTTTAACTACGCAGCAAATCTCCACATTTAACTATATATATATATATATATATATAGTTTATATGTGTATATATATAATGGTAAAATGAGAAAAAAATAGGCATAATTAATATTCTAAGAAATTCTAATCGACGATGTGTAGTTATTCTTTCTTCATCTCTCTCTTTATATATATATGTGTGTGTATATACATTGTGTGTGTGTATACATTATATGTGTGTGTATAATTTTTTTATTGTTTACGTTACCAGATAAACACTATCAAGCATTTGAGTATTGAAGTAAATTTTATGCGTGCTTATGTATGTATATATATATTTGTTTCTGTGTGTGTATATATATATATATATATATATATATATATATACACACACACATACATACAAATATATATACACCCATACAATACACGTTTCCTACCGCCACGTAAATTGAAATACTCTGCCAGTGCAGATTGTCATTTAGCCTCCAGTCTGCTTTGTGTGATACGTGGTTCTTTAGTAACTAAATCTTATTGTTCACAAACACAATGTATGTATATACATGTGTGTTTGTATATATATATATATATATATATATATATATATATATATATGGGCTAGGAGCAGTGTTTAGCGCCAGATAATATGATTATGCAGTCAATGTCTACAGTATATCGTCTATCTTGGACTCCATTATCCAATGTCTATTTCTGTGATTAAAGTGAAATGTGATTACTATTCCTTTCATCGTCTCAAGGAGAAGAAATATTTTAGGAATCTCTCGCAATTTCCTTTTTTCTTTTCCGCTCTTTTATATCTATTAAAAATGTGTCCTTATGGTTGCTTCTTAGTAGTATAATTTATTTATGTAGAGATGTTGATCTTGGGGTTTTTCTCCATTTCTGTTGTATTACTACATATACAGCAGTATAGAAAAGTCTGTAAAAATTGAAAAGAAAGTTACTCTATTGTCACAATATTTTTATATAATTTATCCATCGACTCTAAAAAATATACGAGTCAAAGAGGCTTTTAATACTAAGATAACTGCCTAATTTCCCCTCCAAAATCGCTGAAATATAAGGATAGACCCTTGATGATGTAGTTCTAAATAATATATACTATGTAATATAGGCAGAGTGGTTACGGCAGGGACGTCTTTGATCAGAGGTCGTTCGATAACGACTGACCTGATTTATAAACAACTTTGTAATATTATTTATTGAATTCTACAATATCTTTTTAATGTTAGCTTAAATTTAGATTGTTAAATCGAGTGATATATTTGTATATACAGGATGTCCCCCCAAAATATATACACACAGGCTGTGCATTCTGATAAATATAGCCTGTACAGGTAATCAAAGTGTGTATACATTTTTGTGGGACATCCTGCATGTGTGTGTATATAGAGAGACTGATCACAGCTGCTCTTTTAAAAGTTTCCCTCCCAATCTTGACATATTTTTTTCTTAATAAATTAATCCGATGTGAGACTTTCCATTGCAAATAAACCTCAAATGTTTTGTTTTGGGGAGGAAAATAGAAGAGAAAAAACAAACCCTGATTATTTATTTACAACGGTTTTATATTTTGTGTAGCGTTTAGAAATGTTAAATTGTCCGACTGGAAAGTTCCATGTCTTAAGTTTATTTCCAACGAAGCTTTCGACATTTCTTGCTATAACAAACACATCTACATCTTACCGCCAAATTATGGTTTCCTTGTCTCGGATTCATTCACTAATTGGAAAGATAATCATCCCCTAGATTGATTAATATACATTTAACCTCTCATTCCGTTACATAAATTGGAAGAATTATTTCAATCCATATTTAACAAAATGAAACACAAAAAAAACAAAACAAAACCATGTTATCTCTGATCGAGACGAAGCGAGAGTATATTTTAATACATATACTCATCTCTAGAACATTGTTCTAGAAATGAGTGTTCTCATTTTTATATGTATTAAAATGAATAATTTAATCACGACACATGTAGTCCAGTCCATATATTATTAATCGATTTTGTATCAATGACTGAAAGTAATTGTGTATTTTTTTTTTATTATTTGAATTAAAATGGGTATATTTTTTTCGTTTTTTTTTTGTTTTTGTTTTTCGTATAATTAATTTTACGATTATATCCCGTGGCTTTTTAAAAAATAATTTCCAAAATAAGACAGTTTTTGAACTTGTTTATCTGAGAAGAGTTGTGGCGGTCGGCATCGTTACAGTTAATTGGTGAAATATAAACACTTGAGGCATTATAACATTTCTTTTATTGGTAGGAGCTATAGATTATAGAATCGATATTATTTAATGGTTCCCTATAAACAGGTACACATCGATACCTTGCTGGCCTTGTGCCTAAAGTAGAAACAATTATTAGTTAGTTCCCTATAAATAGGAACACATCGATGTCAATTAATGGTTCCCTATAAACAGGAACACATTGATACCTATTATTAATGGGCCCCTATAAACAAGAACACACAAAAGGCAAATTGTGTGCCTCTAAAACAATGCTGCACTGTAAAGTATCTAAGAATGTCACAACTAATAATAGACATAGCTTTACAGATACTAACTTGTTATATCGGGCGTTTTCTTAAAATACACAACAAAATCTGATGCAGCACTGGTGAATGGAAAACTTATATAATTATATTATTCCGCTCCAGAAAGATGTTTTATCATATTTTAGTTTTAAAAAAAGAAATATGGTAACACATTTTCCCTTGAGATGGTGTAGGAGAAATATGCCTTTCTGAAGATGAATGCAACACAAACTTGGACCTAAATTGGAGGAGACAAGACTAACTTAGAACTAAATCTGTAGCAATATAGTAATGGAAGCTATAGTTGTACTCTTAGATATTAGAGATTGTGTGTATATATATATATATATATATATATAAAATATATATATACCACAATGCAGTACTGCCCCCACATCTCATATACATAAACCAGATGTTTTATTTACACCTCTAGCTTAACACTTAACACCTACAAGATGGCAAGATGGAACGAGATACGCTTTAGTGTAACGGTCAAACGAGGTTGTCTGGTATACAGCAGATGCCTCGTTCGATTCCTGCAGGCATTTCTGCTCACATTTCTATTCATCCGGCGTATTCAATTATTATTTATAGTTATTTGCATTGTGGAGGCTTGCCTATGAAGCAAACACACACACATATGTATGTGTATGCATAAATCAATCTTTACTTCTACTCTTTATCACCACGGCAAACAACATTATCACACTACCAACTCCGTAATGACCAACAACAGTATATACAACATAAACATCTTAAAATATAAGACTGTGATATGAGATAATGGAGTACCCTAGTGTATTTGAAAACTTGAGTGAAATGTCTTTGATCTTCTTAGGTCGGCTCAATGAAGATTCACCTGAGACTAAACAACAATACAATTAATAAGAATATAACCACCGCCATCATAATCAATACCACCGCCAAATACCAAGATAGCAATCTCTCTCTCTCTCTCTCTCTCTCTCTCTCTCTCTCTCGAGAGAGAGAGAGAGAGAGAGCTGCATATGTTGTATGCCAACACAAATTCTGCGATCGATAATATCTATAGCAGCGTTTATAATTAGTGAAAAATAAACAGAATAACCAATTACAGGTTTGTGAGATATATGTTAGGTTGGCAGGAGACCAGATTTAAGAGAGGTGTATTAGTAGAATGTACTGATCAACTGATCAGGTACATATGAACCCTGAACCATTTACAGTCGATAAACCAGCGGACATTTCAATGTTCTTAAGTATTTAATTTGGCGTGCTGCTATTTCTCCCAACTTCATTGATTGATTGACTATCGAGTGTTATCGGCATTGTTCGATTACAATAAACCGTTTGGCATAGTCAGTTGTTTCAATATGTATTTGGGTGATACGTGAAAATAATGGTTTCTGATTTTAGGCAAGAGACCAACAATTTTTTTGAGGGGAAGGAGAAAGTCATTTAAATCGACACCAGTACGTTACTGGTACTTTATTTTATCGATCCAATAAGGATAAAAGGCAAAGTTAACCTCGGCGATATTTGAACTCAGAATGTAAAGAGCCTCTATGATTTCTTTCGTCTCCTCTAGTTGCTCCTATCAGCTCGTGACCACCACTACTATATATATATAATAATACGTTACTTATTAATAGTGTGTATAAAATATATGACAAAACATCTAAAGAGATCATCTTACGTACCGCTCATATTAGATCAAACACTGATCATTTTTATTGTGTATATTATACAAGTTTATATTTGAATCGTTAAAAGATAGTTTGTATATACATTTATTTAACGAGGTAGCGACGTTTATATAAATACAGTCACCATCTCTCTCTCTCTCTCTCTCTCTCTCACAATTATTAATTTTCCTGTGATAAGAAACATTACAGACTTAAATACTTAAAAACCCTTTGTGTGCACTCACATGTTGGAGAATTAAGTGGGCAACACTGAACACTTTTACCTAGTCGATAGCGTACGGTTTCTATGTGAAGTGTCTGCGCAGTGTCCATGACCAAGTCAGACATTCATTACTGTGAATACTTTATAGATATAATCAGGCGCCACTTAATTGTTTCTATTTAAATTTACAACAGTGCTTAACGGAAATTGTCGATAAAAAATAATTTTTTAGAAAATATTCTGCGGTTTGTCACGCATCTCCTATGTTTCTAACTTCATAATCAATAAAATAATTAGAGGATAAATTTAGTTTAGGTTTTCTCTTTCTTTCTAAATATATATTAAATATCTTTAGAATTTCTTTTTTTTCTTCTCATTCTATCAACAAAAGCAGTACAAAGATTATACCTAACCAACGTGAAGCTGACAGTCTGTAACAGACAGCAACTCCTTCACACGAACCTCATAAGTTATGGGTAGAGGTTCAACTCTAAAACTCTCTCAACTACAACTGAAACTTGAGGACCGAAACATACGTACCAACAGTCGGTGGAGTGTTGGACCGCATACTTTATTTGTTTTGATAAAGGCGATTTATTTGTAGTGCCGATTTATGTTCTAATTCTAAATTCCTCTTAGAGCCCTTGAATTGATCTATGTACCACTACACAGATAAGACTGTTGATCTAAGGAAGACTTGATTATTCTCATGCAGATTGAACTGCATTTCATATCCCAGTTGTGTTGGTAACTTGCATACTGGTGGACAGTGAAGCTGTCGTCAAATCCAGATGGCTAGGGCTGGCTTAAGTTTCTGGTCCACATGTGGCTGCAATGTTTTACAAAGAACTTCACAGTTGGAGATGATCAATGAAAGTTAGGTCGGCAGTGCCAGGTTGGATTTTGAGTGGAGGCCAAGGTCACCAAATCTCACGTGGTGGGTTTCAGGTATTACCAGCCTGTGTTGTTGAAATTTACATTGTAAGATGGTGTTGGCAAGTTTACTGATGTGTCTTATGTGAGGATGACTGAGCACGGTGCTGTGAAAAGAGAAGATTGGGGAGGAAGAAACAGTTGTTCAGGAAAGTAAATATGGGATGCACACTCATGAGGTGTAGACTACCAATCATCCCCACCAGGTCAACTGGAATGGCATCTGAGAAAATTCACAAGAATCTGGTTAATTCCTGGTTCTCTTTCACCAATTGTTTCATCTGTTTCTGTTGCTCCATGTGATCCAGATGGTTGAGGGCATTCATTAATTTCTCAACTTCATTGAGTGAACATAAAGTCAACCTTGATCTTCTTTTCAGTGTTGGGTTGATTGGGAAGCAGGATAACTGACCTTAGTCAAGTACCTCTCTGAATTTAGGGCACTAAGTTAGGGTGATACATCATATTTCTTGGGACCTAAGTTAGAGCGATATATCATATTTCTTGGACTCCATGTCAGGAGAGAATAAACAGAGAAAAAAATAAATCTTAACTCTGAATCTGAACAAAAAAATGACCTCATTTAATTTATTTTTACCATTCTTTTTTCTAACCATAAAATATTTATTATTTCAGTTGGATTTGCAGCCAGATGAACGAGCTAAAGTCCTCAAATTGGATGTGGGTAAGTGAAAAATTGAGCAGCATCATGGTTTATATTTTACTCGAGATTTGTGGCGCAAAGTTGTGGAAGCTACAGTTACACTCCTAGATATTGGACCTCAATTTTACCTCCCTCCCTCTTCCTATATTGGCTGACTCTCCCACCTGATATTGGCATTGTTACCATCTGTAAGCAGTGTCAAATTCATAGAACAAACATTTGGGTTTAAAACAATACTACAAAAAAAAAAGGAAAAGAAATGATATTGGTGTGATAAGAAAATGTGCTTCTATAACAGCTGAATCCACTGTTGGTTAAAGTGATTTCTGGTTATTGTTTTTTTAATACACTTTTTTCACCTTTTAATTTTACTGTATCAAAGTTCTTGAAGGTTTTTATTTGACAATTCCAGTGTTTGTTCTTGTAGTAATATATGTATGATCTCTGCTACTTAGTCATAACTTTATCATAACACACGTATGCATGTATATAATGTCTTCATATATCAAGTGTCAAGTTGTCTTGAATACTCTGTATTTAGACTTTAAATAACTATTCAGTTGAAGAAATATTGGTAAAAGGTTCTTGCCAGCGCTTTCTGTGACTGTAGAGATAAATGAACTAGATCAGTTATGGGCAAACTGTGGCCCATGAGCCATACGCTGCTCGTTTGGTTTTCTGAATGGCATTTACATTACTCTATATTTACTATTGTATTTTCATGGTAAAGGCTTTATCTCACATAATATCAAAGTTATGAGATTTTGATATTTATTTTGAGAACAATACCTAAACATAGGTATGAGCAGCAGGTTATGGCCAGTTTGAACAGAAAGTGATGAGAGAATTCTGGCTGGATACAGCTGGTTTAAATGCTAAACAGGCAAACAACTATTCAATTGAAGAAGTGTTGATAAAAGGTTCTTTCCATCTCTCATTCTCTTACCAGTTATGGGCAAGGCATGCCTAATTTCAAAATTGCCTTGAAGGATTTTTTAGTAGAGTAGCCCACCATATGATGAGCCACTACTTGAAAAAAATGTTGCCTCTGTCTGAACTAGATAGTCAACTTGAACTTCTGTTGGCAGGTCCATCAGGTGGGGGGGTTTACATTGTTGATCTACAACTTAGTTTAATGGACCAGGAGCCATTGTAGACGAGGTAGAAAAGTAGAGAATAAATATATTTGGATGTTGGTAAATGAATCTTTGCCAATCATCTTGATGTAGTCTAGGATGTTTATATGTGTGAAGTAACAGTACTGTTCCAGATGTGTGATCAGTTCTCTAATGTGGGTCACACTGGTATTTTGCTGTTTTGTTTAGTTTAGTTTAGTATGTATAATTGGTGAGAGTGTAGATATTAATCTGAAAATATCTTGGCAAGATTGGTTATAACGTGGTTTTTGATTCCTTGCCAGTCAAGCTCAAATCTTGGTTAATGGCAAGGAAATAATTGATGTTCATTGATGAAAAAGGTTGTTAATCAATCTATATTTAAAAAAAAAAAAATGAAGGAAATCTTGAAGAAGCTGCATCAATATACCATATTTCATGGCATAGAATGCATACCTTTTGTTATAAAAACAGGTCTTATAAACTGCCCTGTACATTATAGATGTATATAAGATAATTGGTGATATTATGTGGCGTGTGGTGATATCAATTCCTGTTGTAGCTCAAAGATTTTGTGTCTAGCTTTTAATGTCTGGATTTTATTTAATGTAAGAAATATTCTCTTCAAATTAATATTATACATGCATGTGTGTTATACACCGTGAAATCTCGTATAGACACTGAAATTGATATTCACTAAGGAAAATAATATTTTGGCTAACTGAGTTGAGTGACTGAATAATTCATGTAAATATTTATTTCAGCTTCGATGTAACATTTGTTAATATCAGTGGAAGGAAAGATTCTTGGTGTAAATTTTATTTACTTATTTATTATTATTTGTTGAGTTTGAGTTCTTCAGCTTGTGAAGAAAATTTTGAATTTTGTCTTTTAGGACCTGTGAACATTTTGTCTTTTAGGAACCTCTATGAACATCTTGAAGATAAAATAAACAGAATCTCTCTGGCATTACATTTTTATATTAAACGTTTTTTAATGAGTTATATTTTATATTTTCTTTGTTGAGAAATCTATTTTAAACAAATGTAATTTTTTCAGCTGCTATTTTTACTACAACTTTTAAAAAATATAATTTTTGTTGTTTAAAAAAAAAAAAAATCCCATAGGATCTCATCAAACATGGAAAAGTGGGTATAAAATTTTGATATCTCTGTTAAATCGAGGACCATTTTTTTAAAGTTCAAATTATTTTATACTATATTTAGTATTTTTGTTCTCAGGCTTGCCTATTATTCAGGATGTTACTCAGTATTATCAACAAATCGTATTGAAGAATTAGTGTTTGTTTTCTCTAATTACAGCAACTGGAACATTAGCATTCAATAATACAATTTCTTTGTATTTTAAATTTACAGTTAGTGTCCACAGAATTCTTTGTATTTTAAGTTTACAGTTAGTGTCGACAGATTTCTTTGTATTTTAAATTTACAATATTGGAGATTTTCTTTATCTTTGTGTTAAGGTTTTATCGGTGAAGTCTTCTCAAATGTGGTACACAGCTGTTATTGGAGTTAATTCTCATAAATTACACCAGTGTCGATATTTTTACAATGATAATTCCCATAAGTTATACAACATTAAAAAGATGTTGTTAAATAAATCCATAGTATTTCTTGCAATTATTGCATGTGGGGAGGAAAAGGAGCTAAACATGTTGATATATGTAAAATAGTTTTTGGTTTTTATAATATTTTTCAGGTGATGAGTTGCTGGCGTCTTTTGAGTAGGTCATCTTCCTATCTTTCCCTTACAACCAGTCAAGTAGCAGCTTCTCATATCTATCTCTTTCTTTTTTCTCTCTATATTTGCAGCACTGAAAACACAAGGTCTCAAGGAGACCCAAACCTTGTACCTCAGTCTCAGACACCAGTTGCTGATGTAAGAGGAATGATTCAGCCGAACCAGCTGCTTTTTTGCAGCATTATTTCAAATCTTTATTACGATATGGTTTATATTTTAAAATATGTTAGTCTAGTATAGGATAGAGATAGGTTTACGTCGTAGGATAAATATAATTAAAATTAGTCAAGATCGTGATCTTGAAATACTTTAAAAAAGAATTGGCTACTGCTTAAAAATTATAGAGGGATTTTAAATTCAAAAGATTTTGACCCTTATTTTCTCCGACCATCTGGTAGCTAATAATGTTAAATTGCCATTATTACATCAGCAACATTTGTTGTACAACAGCATCAGCTGTCAGCATGGAAGCCATATATATATATATACAGTTTCAGCTGTTAATAATAGTCTGTTGATGTCGTAATCACACAGCTTCATCATAACTAATTGGCTCAGTTAATGATGTGTGGCCATTTTTAAAACAAGGAGTGTGAGGTGGGGGGTTTTTGTATAGTTTATATTAGTAGATATTGTTTGATTGTAGCGTTAGTGATTTTAACACTTTAGTATCTAATATTGGACAACTTTAAAGCAACAATCTTATGTATGTTTCAATGTTACAGCAGGCTCACTTGATCCAGTCAGCTCTGATCATACATAGCAACCAATATTATATGAGATCAATGCCTGCTAGATTGCAGTTTAGTTTTCTAAATTTTTGCTGGCTTTAATATATCAAATCAATGTGTAGTTTCTTCTGATTGTTAGTAGTAAGCTATTTTAAGTTAAAAGAAATGTGTTAGTAATTGGAACAGATTCCATGTGAAATTTCTCAGCCTTTGGTTTCTGCTGGAGTTAGATGTCACAGCAGGTGATATCAATAACTAATTAGTCATAAGTTAATTAGAGTAGCTTCATTAGTTAAAGAAACTTCGAGTTTGGGGATGTGTATACTTATAAAGGTGGTAGATTATTAGGAGGTAGGTTCAGTCGAGACTTAATACATGGCTTAAATCTTTGTAGGTTTTTATGCTGCAACAAGTTGGGTTTTTTTTTTTGTAATATGAAATGATCTACAGTAATAATGGCTGGTGAAACTGATGTTCTAACTAATCATGCACGTGTACATACCATCCATGCATACATATATACCATCCACACACACACACACATATATATATATATATATACATACATACATATCATCCACATGCACGTGCATACACATACATACCTGATAACTCAGAAAACCTCACCAAAATTATATAGCATTTTAACTAGTAAATTATTAATTATATATACACATACACTTACATATGTATATACACATTCATACATGTTCACTTTCTATATCACTATTTGTCCCAGCAAACTTATTAAGAAATTCAATAATTTCATCAAAATGGAGTCCTGAGTTTACTGGGTTTACTAATCTCAGTTTGTGTATTTTGTTGGTGTGTTTGTTGTGTATCCATACATACATATATATCGTTATATGATGATTATTATATACACGTACTGTGTACAAGAAAGAAGCTATTGGTTTAGATTTAACTCCATGTGTATATATATGTTGCCTATTTTCTGTTTATTTATATCTAAAATTGTACCTGAAAGAAGTAATTCTATGCTTTTCTATTTCATATTGGATATGAACACCGTAATTTTTTTATGTAAGGTAAAACAAAAAAAAATAAAGAGAAGAAACTGCTATTGTGTCCCATCACTCTACAATACCGTGTTTCACAGACAAAAAAATACAAACATTTGTGTTCATATGCTTCAACTGATATATTCCTGAAGCATAGTGTAGCTACTCATATATTGTGGTCAAAACACTACTGAATACAGATATTTCCCTGGATATATATATAAATATATATATTAAAAATGACAGCATCAGTTTAATTATTTAAACAAATTTTTCATAACCAGGTTTCAACACTTTTGAGAATAATTCTTCAAAAGTAACTGTAGAATTTGTGTGACTTAAAAAATTTTAATTTTAATTTCTCTTATGTATCTTTTTAACAGACTTTTTGAACGTTTTTTTTTTCTGTTGCTAACCATTTGTTGGGTTGTTTTCTTTCCAGTTCCATTTCGTTGGATTGAATGTGGAATCCAGCAGATAATATAGCAAGAATGACTTTTTGAAAACATATTTTACTAAAAATCATATCTAATTGTATCACATTTTAGCCATTTGGTCTAGTTTCAGATAGTTTAAAAGGATTTGTCTTTATGATTTAGAATTATCACTCTGAATTAGATTGATGTGATAAAGTGATTTGAATAGGTACAATTCTAATTTATTATGTTTTGTCTTCCTGAAGTCTTCTTATTGCTCATTTTATTGTTTAGAGGAAGTCAAAGAAAGAATTCTAAGCTGTTTGTTTTGTATTAATTAGAAATTGTTGGTGAATTTCAAGAGTTTATTAAAATAATTATTCTTCATATGGAATAATTTGATATAAATTTGTTTTAACACATCTGCATCAATTGAGGTTAATTTTCAATTCAGTTATTGCTGTTCCTGTTTGGCTTGCACTTAACCTAAGTATTAAACACCCTCCTCTTCCAGCTGTGTGCCTGTGTATATATATACACACACTTCTATATTTTTATACATTCATTTCTCTGTGTGAGTGTGTTAATAATATTATATGTGGTAGAATGACAGAATTGATAGTGTCAGCTGAAATTCTTTAAGTTATTTAGATTCAAATCTCTTACCTAAGTTTGCTTAGCCCTTCATCTTTCTGAAACAAATAAAATAGGAACTAGGAGTGATCTAATCAACTAAACCATAAAAGGTAGTGTCCCAGAATGGCCTCAGTCCAATGATTGAAACTTGGTAAAATATGACTTATGTGAGCATTGGTCTTTTCTATTTAGAACAAATATAATATAGAAATAAAGAAAAAGAAAACTAGTATGAGACAAGGTTCGTTATTCCATTTGTGCAGACTTTAAGGGACTGTCCAGCAGAGATTCTCAACCGGGGTTTTGTGCCAATCATTTTAGGTTCCACGACTTAGAAAGGGTTAAAATCCCCTGCATCAGGACACTAGTCTTTTTAAAGAGTTCTGTCCTCTATATTGCTTTCTCTGAATTTTCTTTTATTTGTAGAATTAATTTTCTTTGTGTGTGTATGTACATATTCTTGTGATAGTCAGATGGACATGGTGGTACCATTTTGCCATCTAAGAATTTGGCTAATCCATGTCTTGGTTTATATTCTTAACAAACAAATGTGTTTAGTTATTTTGGCATATTGTATGAGTGTATATTTAAAAGTCATGCAGGTTTCAGTTTTAGTTTCTTAGCTCAATGGTTTCCTCGAAGATTTTTTCTTCAATGTAGCTATACATTTCTGATTCCTGTATAGAAACCTATCTATGTTAGTGTGTGTACGTATATATCATTTAATGTCAATTTTCCATGCTTGCATGGGTTTGACTGGTTATTTTATGAGACAAATCAGGTCTGGAGATCGCGTCATGCTCATATGGATTTGTGCATATATGTGTGTGTGTGTGTACACCATATATACGTATGTGTGCGTGTGTGAACGCAGTGTGTCAGATTGATTAAGGATTAGTTTTGCAATTATAAGGTCGTTGGTTCAATCCCATTGTGGGCAGGTGTTGTTTATCATAGCTTCAGGTCAACCTAAGCCTTGTCAGTGACAAACTGTTTGGAAACTTGTCAGATGAACTGTATCTGTAACTCAGGACCAGCTTTGTCACTCAGTGTCTTGCTGAATCTCCCTGAGAATTATGTCATCGGTACACGTGTGTGTGGACTCAATCACTTGCATGTTAATTTCAAAAGTAGGCTGTTCTATTGATCAAATAACTGGAACATCCATTGTTGAATATCTAGCAGAGGTACATAATATATATATATGCATGCAAGTTGTATGTATGTATAGGTAGATAGATACTTGTATATACATGCATGTACATGTGGATACATGTATGTGGTGAGATATATATAGTGGGGGAGGTGTGCTTTCTATAATATATTTGCTTTTATATATATATATATAAAATACATGACTTTTCAGTAATGTCTATTTTTTTTTATACACATCAGGTCTATTCCAGTTGCTGGTAGCTGTTTAGTCTTCTCAGCTGTATTGTTGTATGACAGTACTGAAATACCTCATTGTTTTCTTTCCATTTCTTTTTCAGTGACCTGAACTTGATCCCTGAATATTTTCACAACCATTCAGTTTTGAACATTATATAGGCCTTTGTTTAAATACTTAAAACCTCTGGATACTTAAGAGAAATTTACAATACCTGGATATTTGGTGGGATTGTTTTGTGGTAGTCGGTAGTTGGTGGGGTTCAGAAGATTTTAATGTATTCATCATCCACCCCCTGACCTTTATCAAACTATCTTCCCAATAAAATTTTTGTTTTGATGGAAGAACAGTCTGTTGTAACTAGTACTATATTTAAAGCTAACATGTTTTAATGGGAGAACACAGTCTGTTGTAACTAGTACTATATTTAAAGCTAACATGTTGTAATGGGAGAACACAGTCTGTTGTAACTAGTACTATATTTAAAGCTAACATGTTTTAATGGGAGAACACAGTCTGTTGTAACTAGTACTATATTTAAAGCTAACATGTTTTAATGGGAGAACACAGTCTGTTGTAACTAGTACTATATTTAAAGCTAACATATGTTTTATTGGGAGAACACTATTATAACTAGTACTATATTTAAAGCTAACTTATCTGTGCTGATAATGTTAAACAGATCTTTATTGTATTATTGGGTTGTTTTTTAATTATTTTTGTAAAAATAGTTTCGGGAAAATTACCATAAGAATCCCAATCCTATGTAATTAATTACTATAAGAACCCAAATCTGGTGTAATTAATTAATCTCTTTAAAATGTATTTAATTAATAATTTAGTTTAATTTAATCCAAGTAAAATATATGGTCATAGTAATGGGGATATATATATATTTTTTTTTTAGTCTGAAAAGAAACTAAAGTATCTTTGTTTTTCAGTTCTCAGTAAATATTATTCTAAGAGGGGTTTCAGTGATAACTAAACAATATTTTTTAAGGGTTCCTGGGCATGAAAACTTGTCAATGATGCTTTTATTTTTTTTTTTTTTTTTTTTCCATTTAACCCATCTTTTAGGGGACACAATATTAGAGATTGAAACATTTCATTTAGAAACCTGAAAACTTCCATGTATATTGTTATACCATTTTTCTCTTGTTTAAAAAATTTTCATCTCTCATTTGGACTTCAAATATTTGCTAAACAGAAAAAAAATCTGTTTTTTTTTTTGTGTTACTGAATTATCTTCCAATCTATTTCTAATTTATGAAATATTTCTTCGCGTTGATTTCAAGGGTTAATGAGAATTAGTGATAATAATTGATTTATTTGATAATTTTTATATTGAAAGATATCTTGCCGTTTTTTTTGTTTTGGTGGCTTGTAAAATAATTTGATATGGTTAGTTTTTCTTGTCTGTCTTATTAAAGTTACATTTATATATATATATATATCTCTCTCTCGATTATTATTAGTTGAAATATTTAAATTGATATTTTGATATTCACATATCTCTACTAGTATGGTTTGTGTACTAAAGTAACACCTTTCTATTCTGTCCTATTCTTGGCCATTTTCTATAACCATTTTCAACATATTCAGCTCATCATTTGTGTTTATTTAGCTTCCCACTAATTTCTTTTCAGTATTAAATTCTTATCATTTATTCTTTCTGTTTTATTCTATTGTTTTATATTGTCTAGGTTTATCTTCTCTGACGATTTAACACTTTACTTATTATCTTAGTCTTCTCTATCTTACGTTCTACTTCTTATAGTTTCAGTTTTACATCAGGTTTCTTATTTCAACACTACTTTATGTAACTTTATCTACTTCCTTCACCACTTTTTCTTTATCTCTGTACTGTGTTTTTTCCCCAACTTATCAAAAATGTTGTCCGTCTCTTTAAAACTCTTTATCAACGTAAAACTCATTCTTCCGTGAAAGTTAAATGTGTTATATTACCGTGACTTTGTACATATGAAAAGGTTAACATCTTTGGTACTGAGATAGATATTATTATAATACTGCAACAGTACTTCATTAGATCACTGTCTCACTCTTAAGTCTCTTTGTCTTAAAATGACACTGTTGATTTCAGACAATTCTGTAAAGATTGAAACTTAATGTTGTAAATTTACCACAAACTCTATAATAGTTTTTAAGTTGATTCAGCATTAAATATATATGATAATCTAAAACATAGTTTAGTACGTTCTAGATGTATTTTTATTCTTAAACACAAAACTGATTTATTTTGAGTAATTTTGTTTATATTCTTCACATAAGGAATCATTCTTCTTCTTCTGTACTTTGGTTTATAATGGCTTGTTCTGGGTTAATATCTTTTATAAAGTATTCTCTTACTTTCACTATAACAAGTGAACATGACCATATCAATGTCTTATATTTCCAATCAACTATTTTATATGGCTCTTATACCATTAATAGTTTGATACTCAACACAACAATGCTAAGGTCTTATTAGATTGGGTTTTAATTTTTGTCTGATAAATCTAATATTTGGTTGGGATAATTTGATTTACTTCAATTTTGTTTGTTGGATTAGTGAAGAGGAAGAGTTTGTGCCTATTGCTTTTGTAGGCCCTCCATAACTGGTGAGGTTGATATGGTTAACATTCCTCTTGAAGTTGATAGCTGCAGGAAAAATATAGGAAAGGAGAGAATTTCAGGTGGTCAACATTTTAATGAGGAAGGACTGGTCTTAGTGGTTAGTTAGCGTGTGAGGTGGTGGTGGTGGGTTGACAGTATGGTTAATGATGCGAGAGATAAGAGAGGTAGGAGGAGACCAGACAGTTCTGATAAGTGGAGGTTGCTGTAGTAGTGGCAGAGAGAGAAGATATGTCTGTGTGTCAGAGGTTTGAAGTATAATGTGACTGAATCAGTCTAATATATAAGAGAGTGTGTGTATCAACAGCAATGTCTCAGATATGAGGAGCAATCTATTGTCTCACCTTCAGCTATGTAGAGGGTTGATAGTTTCTGTTTCTGAAGGGGAAGGCCAGTGATTGTGATGTACATTACAGCTAGTTGCTCTTTCACTCAGTACACAGCTAAGCTGTGTGGAGGAGGGTATAGTTGATGTAATTATTTATCAACCCGTTAGGGGTGAAGTTTAAAGTTGAATGTAGTAGGATTTAATCTTGAAATTCGTTACAGCTAGTTGCTGTCTCTCTCTCCCTTGATCTCTCTTATGTTTGATACAAGTTGTAATATTTTATCTAATGAATTTGAGCTAGTTTCAGTACTATTCTTTTTATCTTTCAGGCAATACACACTCACACATACACTTCACTGTGATCCTGTGCTGAGAAAACTTCCATTTCTTTTTCTTTTCTCTTTTTTTTTTTTTCCTTTTCAAATCTCCAAGCATTTTCTTTTCTTTTTTTCTTTTAAATCTTTTTAGTGAAGGGTATATGTTGGCTACCTGTTGTCTTCACCTCCAGCCATAGCAGATATCGGATATACCTTTATGTTGGTCTTTCTCAACTCTTCTTTTCAATGCTTGTCTTTAAGTTTCTAAGCACACTGACATTCAATGCTATTCTTCATATAGATATTCATAAAATTAGCTTGCCTGAGCAGGTTTTTACATTTGTACAAACAATAAGCTATCTTAGGTGAGGACTGACCAGAGCTAGACTACAACAATAAGCTATCTTAGGTGAGGACTGACCAGAGCTAGACTACAACAATAAGCTATCTTAGGTGAGGACTGACCAGAGCTAGACTACAACAATAAGCTATCTTAGGTGAGGACTGACCAGAGCTAGACTACAACAATAAGCTATCTTAAGTGAGGACTGACCAGAGCTAGACTACAACACTAAGCTATCTTAGGTGAGGACTGACCAGAGCTAGACTACAACACTAAGCTATCTTAGGTGAGGACTGACCAGAGCTAGACTACAACAAGCTATCTTACATGAGGACTGACCAGAGCTAGACTACAACACTAAGCTATCTTAGGTGAGGACTGACCAGAGCTAGACTACAACAATAAGCTATCTTACATGAGGACTGACCAGAGCTAGACTACAACACTAAGCTATCTTAGGTGAGGACTGACCAGAGCTAGACTACAACACTAAGCTATCTTAGATGAGGACTGACCAGAGCTAGACTACAACACTAAGATATCTTACATGAGGACTGACCAGAGCTAGACTACAACACTAAGCTATCTTACATGAGGACTGACCAGAGCTAGACTACAACAATAAGATATCTTACATGAGGACTGACCAGAGCTAGACTACAACACTAAGCTATCTTACATGAGGACTGACCAGAGCTAGACTACAACAATAAGCTATCTTACATGAGGACTGACCAGAGCTAGACTACAACAATAAGCTATCTTACATGAGGACTGACCAGAGCTAGACTACAACACTAAGCTATCTTACATGAGGACTGACCAGAGCTAGACTACAACACTAAGCTATCTTAGGTGAGGTCTGACCAGAGCTAGACTACAACACTAAGCTATCTTAGGTGAGGACTGACCAGAGCTAGACTACAACAATAAGCTATCTTACATGAGGACTGACCAGAGCTAGACTACAACAATAAGATATCTTAAGTGAGGACTGACCAGAGCTAGACTACAACACTAAGCTATCTTAAGTGAGGACTGACCAGAGCTAGACTACAACACTAAGCTATCTTAAGTGAGGACTGACCAGAGCTAGACTACAACAATAAGCTATCTTAGATGAGGACTGACCAGAGCTAGACTACAACAATAAGCTATCTTACATGAGGACTGACCAGAGCTAGACTACAACAATAAGCTATCTTACATGAGGACTGACCAGAGCTAGACTACAACAATAAGCTATCTTACATGAGGACTGACCAGAGCTAGACTACAACAATAAGCTATCTTACATGAGGACTGACCAGAGCTAGACTACAACACTAAGCTATCTTACATGAGGACTGACCAGAGCTAGACTACAACAATAAGCTATCTTAGATGAGGACTGACCAGAGCTAGACTACAACACTAAGCTATCTTACATGAGGACTGACCAGAGCTAGACTACAACACTAAGCTATCTTACATGAGGACTGACCAGAGCTAGACTACAACACTAAGCTATCTTACATGAGGACTGACCAGAGCTAGACTACAACAATAAGATATCTTAAGTGAGGACTGACCAGAGCTAGACTACAACAATAAGCTATCTTACATGAGGACTGACCAGAGCTAGACTACAACACTAAGCTATCTTAAGTGAGGTCTGACCAGTTCTAGACAATATAAACCACCTTCAACTGCATTATTTAATAATCACCTATAATAAAAAGTCTTACAAGAGATAATTAAATGAAATTGTATCGTTTGAGAAATTTAGGAAAGATCTGTCCATTTGTTACAAATCCTTTGCTGTAATATCTTAGGGAAAGTTTCATTGGTTATAATGAAAATCAGCTTCAGTGTCTTTAGGGTTGTTCTAGTTTGTATTCTTAGGTTAACAACAGTGATATGAAGTTTAATCTTTAGAATCACATTTACTAATCTCATAGAAAATGTGATAAAGATAAAGGAATAAAGTTTGTAATGATAACATTCCTTTCAGCTGTAATATGTTCAGATCAGATTGAAACAGGTTACAGCAAACCTCTGGTCAGATTTATTGCTGAATTCATGCTGTAGAGGGGATATTTAATATGTCAGCTGATGAAACAGCGTAGTGAAGGCTCCAGAGATGTATAATATGTCAGCTGGTGAAATAGTGTATCGAGGGTCCCAGATATTTATAATATATGGGTTGGTGAAATAGTGTATCGAGGGCCCCAGAGATATATATGTGGGCCGATGAAATAACATACCAAGGGCTCCAGAGATATATATGTTGGCTGATGAGGTTGTGGAGAGATATATAATATGTGGGCTGATGAAATAGCATACCGAGGGCCTCAGAGATATATAATATGTGAGCTGATGAGGTTGTGGAGAGATATATTATACTATGTGGGCTGATGCAATACCATACTAGATAAAGCAGTAACATTTTCTAAAATGATATGTGGTAATTAATGGAGAAGATAGGGTTGTTGGGAGGTTTTTTATAAAGACTAATCTGATATTTAGAGCAGGTTTGTTGTTGGAGTAAGACACCTACTAGACAGGAAAACATTTTATGCCTGAGTGACACTAAGGACTAAGAGGAGCCATTTAAATTAGCTAGTATCTAATTAAATAATTAGATGAATTATAAACTAGTAATTCAGGGTACCTTTTGGCTTGCAGAATAGGCTTAGATATGTGTCTGCTTTTACACAAAGTACACAATACTCTATACTCTGTAATAAGATTCATTATAAATGATGAAATGCCACTGACAAAATTGTTGCATTTAAAATTTCAGCAGATAGATTTTGGCTCATTTAATGAGAATAGCTTGTATTAGAAGTGATCAATGGGAAATAATGATAAAGATTACCTCTTTGTTAAATTAATTGACCTGCAAACAAAATACTTTATCGATTGGAAGTATAAATATAATAATTGTTTCTACTTTTGGCACAAGGCCAGCAATCACCCAGTGCGTTACTGGTACTTTATTTTATCGACCCCCGTAAGGATGAAAGGCAAAGTTAACCTTGGCGGGATAAATATAATAATAGAAAATATTTAGTGATGTAGTTGTTTGGTACATAGTTGTTTCATTATAGAAGTTAAGTTCCTTGGATATTGTCAGAACTTATAAAGATAGTTTGATGACAAATAATTAAAACCAATAAGTAGATTTATAGTTTTAGTTTTACTATAAAATTAGGAGCAAAATAGGTATAGTGTGTCATCCGTTGAATTTAAAATGTCCATTGTTCTGCTAAGCTAATAAGATTAATACAGTTTTATTGATCTATTTTTGTGACAGTTCATTATTGGATGGGGTTTTCTTAGCTTGATCATTGAACTGAATTACAGTTGAACTTTCTGTCATAGCTATGTAGATAGTTTAACAAACAATACATTTATATTGAAGAAGAATGTAAAAGCTCCTTTTTTCTTCAATTGTGCGTACATCTCAAGAATATGTTTTAATTTAGTTTTGTTGGCACAGTATTTGAGTCCTCTTTACCTCATTTGTAACTGTCAACTGTTTTATATCAGTTGCTGAGAATATCATTTCTTTTCTGTTTAGAATATTTGCTCATTATTTAGTGTTACAACATACATTAAAACAAACATTGTTCCCACAACAGTGGAATATTCAGTCCTCACACCAATTTTGAAGTAATATTAATGCTAATGCCGTATTAAGCTTTCTTCATTTTATTCAACTATAGTGTAGATTAGTATGTATTTAATATTATATACTCGTAAAAGCATTAAATTCCCCAACACTTGCAAATACTCTTTTAAAATTTTGTTAGTGGTAGTAATTATAAACATATATATTTGAAACAGCTCCTCCACTGTACAGTGGTGGCCATAACTGGACCCAGAAACCTAAGGTCGTGCATACATGTTAAATGTAGAAAATTTTAATTATACTATATATATATATATGTTTATATATATTTATTTATATAGTGATATTTTATAATGAGTTGTGATGTAAATAGTGAAAATCGTGAATTGAGAATCTCATAAAATTTAATTTATGGTGAAAGACTCACAATTCACTGCACCTTATGAATGAGAAAAATATTTGCATTGAAACTAAAATGCTTTGCCATAAAATCTAAATTCTCAAATAAACTTGTTAGGTGATGTTAATAGATTTTCTTACATAAATATTGTAATGTAATGGATAAGTTCATCCATGAAACTAAACTAAACCAGCTCTGTATGGGTCCCTCCCCCATAAATTGTAGTTAAATACTGCTAGTAGTTTATATAGTTCCTGATTGTAATCTTCCAAGTCAGGCACACCAAATTTAGATTATTTTAATATTGCACCTAATTTACATAGTAACTTGAGAAGAGGCTCCGTCATATTTTTAATTCTATAAAGTTTATACTTGGCTTAACTCACCAAAGATATTGGAGATTTCTTTTTCATTTTCTTCCAAATAATTGGGAGTTATTTCACTTTGATGTAGATTCTACAAAAATAACATCACAATCTTCTATACTTGAAGCTAAAAAAATAAACCTAATTTAAGTGATAACTGTTAGTGGAGCAGTGTTTTATGGGGAATAACATTGATTTTAGTAGAAAACATTAAACAAATTTTCCACCCTGCTTCCATATTTAAAACTCGTTCAATAATTTTGCCTGATCTAGACCATTCCAAGGAGTGTCACAGTTAAATGATATATTTTAGCAAATCTAGAAAGCATCTGCGTTTATTCTCTTTATGTTGTTCTTAAATGCTATTTTTCTCTCTTTTTTTGTGTTTTTATATATCAGTAAGAAGTTCAGTATTGCTCGTGCCACCCTTACGGCCAGCTGTTTTATGGGGCTTTTGGTGAGACTACAGTGGCCAAAATTAGGGCCAAACTGGAGGCAATCAGTCGATCGGTGCTTGTGATGTGGTAATCCTTATTTCACATGAATATATTGTAAATTGTTTGATTCCTAAAATACTGACAGCCTATATCTACTGGTGCACATCATTGATATTTTCTCTCTACGACTCTTCATTAGTAATCAAAGAAAAACTATGAATCTTTTAAAGCAATATTAGTCTGGATGATGATCTAATATTCTTGCTCTCCTACTTTAATTTTTTTAATGATCTTCCCTTTTTATATTTTTCTCCATATCCCTTAAGGACTATGTCTGTGCCTCAAATAAAAAAAATAACCTTGTCTCTGCCCCGTCTTCATTTGTCTTGGCCCTGTTCATATTCCGGTTCTTGTTTATTTATTCTTTTTCTTTTTTTTTTTTTTTTTTTTCATTATATAGTTTCTTCAAATATTTGTCCTATCTCGATTGTTTATTTAACTGTGCTTTGGTTTTGCTGACAGATTTGGCTGCAGAAGAACTCCAAACACCCCAGGCTGAACAAATAGGCCCCATTGTTGAAGGACCTGGTGCTAAAAGAGACCAGAAGCCGTTTGTATTACCGAAGCTGACAGCATCCCAACAAGAAGCTATACAGAAAGCTAAGAAATATGCAATGGAACAAAGTATTAAAAGTGTCCTGGTGCGACAAACAATTGCTCATCAACAACAGGTAAGGTTTACATATACACATGCAATACACACAGAAATAAGCTTTTTTAAGGCCATTTTGCCTGCAGGAGTTAACCATGTGGGTCTCCGTCTCATGACAGGTTTCTTGCTCATCATGAGGGTTTTTCTTTAACTAATGCTTTATGTTGAGATATACTTGCTGGTACCAACTCTTGCAACATGTAGAGATACAGTGTACCTATTCTAAACCAAACACGTGTGTATGTATACACACACACACAGACTTTTTATCTATGGATTACTGTATATACCTGAATATAAGCTGACTCCCTTATTTTATACCTGAGAAATGGACAAGAAAGGAGAAGCAGAATGAGAAAAAGAAGAGAGGAGGGAGAGCAAGTGAAAAAGTATAATTACAAAAGTCACAGAGACATAGTTGGTGCATATGTTTATGTGTAGGGTATATTTATCTATTAAAAAGCTCAAATAATAAAACTTTGTGGGAATGTTCTCAATGCATAAATAAAACTCCCGACGATATAGTAAATGTAGAAAAATAGTGTTTCATTAAGAAATAATCACAAGTTGGTGAAGATCGTCAAAATATTGACCCTGAATTGATATAACTAGAATTTTTTACCACATATTCCTCGACTTATATTTGAATATATATGTTATATGTTTTATTTTGACTTATTTTTATGATGTATGATACAATTTTCCTAGAGTAAAGAATACATTAGTCATATTTAACATTGTTTGTTATTTAAAATTATTCTTTCTGCTTTTAGCAAATGGCCAACTTCCAAAATACTGTTCAAAGACAGCAGGCTTTAGCATTAATGTGCAGGTAAGTTATTTATATTGACAACCCATGCAAGCGTGCAAAATAAATGTTAAATAGTGATGATAATGAAAACTATGTTTTTTGCTAACTTCTGGTATTGTTGAACAAATCTGAATACCACACACTTCATTTCTTTTCACATCTTATATTAGTCTGTCATCTTACTAAGATCTTGTATCTTGTCTTCTTTGTTGTGTTCTACAAGTTCACATCGCTTTATCACCAAGTATACATAATCAGAGTTTCAATAATATAAAGACAGCCAACCCTTGCTTGTAGGGAAAATGGACATTAAATGATGACAATAATGAAGATATCGACATTTCTCGTTCTTGAATCAATGGAACTGTCCAACTCTCTCTCACTTAGTTATTTTTCATTTCCTCTTTGAACTCGTTTAATTATCATCATCATCATCATCATCGTTTGTTGGACAAGTCTTAGCCAGATCAGCTTCCCTCCACTTGTCACAGTCCTCCTTCATCTCGTCTATAAGCTCTAACAATTTGAGATCAACCGTCACAACCTCTGTCCATGTCTTTCTTGGTCTTCCTTCTACCTCAGCTTCCCTCCACTGGGATCTCTTGGTGCCTCTTTATCCAATGATCA
The DNA here is from genome assembly GCA_964016885.1 of Eledone cirrhosa. Taxonomy (NCBI): domain Eukaryota; kingdom Metazoa; phylum Mollusca; class Cephalopoda; order Octopoda; family Eledonidae; genus Eledone; species Eledone cirrhosa. Next base: position 7,005,678 of record OZ024750.1, on the reverse strand, counting down.
TCATCCATACACATCACATATCTATACCAGCACAGTGTTTTCTCCTTGATTCCTCTTATATTCAGCTTTTCTCTCAGCGCATCCTTGCTTTGTCGTTTTATACATATTAATATTGCACATCCATTGGAGTATGTTTACTTCAATTCTCTCCAGGCTTCACATATCCACTGCCCACATTTCACTCCTAAGCATCATTGCACACAGGCATTATACAGCCGGCCTTTCGTTTATTGAAAGAAACCTTTTGTTTTCAACAGAGGTTGTAGCTCCCTGAACTTTTTCCATTCTGTTCTTATTCTAGCTACTTTGCTCTCACAACAACCTCCTCCACTGCTTATTAGATCATCCAAATAGCAGAAGTTATTAACCAGCTCTATGGATTCTTCTTGAGATTGGAAACAGTCTTACTTCACTGATACTCTTACTACCAACTCTCCCTGTCCATCTGCTACATGCAATGTCCTACCTTTTCTGTTAGTCTCCCTTAATTCACATTTAAAGTATTTCCACACTACTTATGCTTTCTCTTTTAAAAAAAAAAATATATTACAATCATTGCAAATTAGTTTATTTCACTGGAATTTTAAGATATTTTCTAAAGTATAGAATAAATTCAACACAATTCTATGTTGTTAACTATCAGATTTTAAACTGCATGTATAAAGTAGCTACAGTATACAATATGAATGTTGTCTCTTTTCACAGGATATATGTTGGTAGCATCAATTTTGAAATTAAAGAAGATACGATAAAACAAGCTTTTTTGCCATTTGGTCCAATAAAAAGTGTAAATCTCTCTTGGGATCCTGTCACTAACAAACACAAAGGCTTTGCTTTTATTGAATATGAAGTCCCAGAAGCTGCCCAGCTGGCTTTAGAACAGATGAATGGTGTCATGATTGGTGGCAGGAATATTAAGGTAAAATAGAGATCTTTTCTGCTTTCATTATGTGGATTGGCAGTATCGGTAGAGGGTCGGACGCCATGCTTTCCATCATAGTTACGTCCCTTTACGATCTGAGTTCAAATCCCGCCGAGGTTGACTTTGCCTTTCATCCTTACAGGGTCGATAAAATAAAGTACCAGTAATGCACTGGGTAATTGCTGGCCTTGTGCTTAAAGTAGAAACAATTATTATTTCTCATCCTAGGGCGGTGGATTAGCGGTGTCGGTAGAGAGTCGGACACCATGCTTTGCAGCATAGAGTTACAGCCCTTTGCAGTCTGAGTTCAAATCCCGCCGAGGTTAACTTTGCCTATCATCCTTAAGGGGTCGATAAAATAAACCACCAGTAATGTACTGGTGTCGATTTAATCGACTTTCCCCTCCCTCCAAATTACTGGCCTTGTGCCTATACTAGAAATCATTATTATTTCTCATCCTGAGGGTGGTGGCTTGGCAGAATCAGTAGAGCGGCAGATAACATACTTTGCAGCATAGTTACGGCCCTTTGCATTCTGAGTTCAAATCCTGCCATGGTTACCTTACAGGGTCGATAAAATAAAGCACTAGTAATGCACTAGGGTCGATTTGATCAACTTCCCCCTCACCCCCAAATTGTTGGCCTTGTGCCTAAATCAGAAGCAATTATTATTATTTCTCACCCTTCTAAATTACATTTCATTATGAAGGAAATGTATATTTAAAAAACAAACAAACTGGCCATTCATTATCATTTTATGGGTTGGATATGTAATCTTGATCTAAGACTAGATGGGTCGAGGAAACATATCTTGCTTATACATTCCATTTTTAGCTTGTTTTCATTGGCTGGTTACCTTTCCTAATGCCACTGGGCCTATTTAACCATGGCACCAACACAACCACATTACAGAGTGTACCAGGTGTGTTTTATCGTGACACCAGCACTATCACTTTACTGAGTGTACCATGTGTATTGTGGCACCAACACTACCACTTTACAGAGTGTACCAGAGTATTCTAATAACACAGTTGTCTTCTTTTAAAGGTTGGTCGACCAAGCAATATGCCTCAAGCTCAACCCATTATTGAACAGCTTGCACAAGAAGCAAAAAATTTCAACCGTATTTACATTGCATCCATACATCAAGATTTGACAGAGATGGATATACAAAGGTTTGTAGTTGATATATTTATAGTTACCACTGACAAGATGAGTTGAGTATTTTAAGGTGAATTGATAAATGTTATACCTGAAAGAATTTTCTTAGTCACTGATATATCTTAAATATTACTGTCCCTTTATATTACTTCTGTATATACATTTCTTCTAGAACTCATTCCCTGCTCTCGTCTTTCCTAAAGCAGGAGTTAACTTGCAAAATTTTAAGAGGAATATCAACATTTAGACAGGGTCCATAAAGGACTTGGGTACTGTTCCTTCCTATGGTGATAGCTTTTAAGCTATTAGCATTCAAATCAGCTAAATCTAGATGTTCCCTTGTGGTTGATTGGATGGTATCACGCCTAATGAAGATTCAATTTACAGGGAAATTACTATTTTCTGGCATTTTTACATGTCTACATATTGAAAACAATGTATATTTATATACATTGTTATTTATAGACACATTGGTGCAGTCTCTGTTACCTATTCTGTATTTATATAGATATAACTTTATCATACACTTTGGTTGCTACTGCAATTCTTATATATATATATATATATATATATATATATATTGTATGTATCTTATGTATTTCTTAATTTATCTTTTGGCTTGTTATTTCTTTGTTTTAGTGTTTTTGAGGCATTTGGGAAGATTGTGACTTGTAAACTCTCTCAAGATCCTGCAAAGCCGGGCAAACATAAGTATGTATCAGATCTTTGTTATCCCCTTTTTATTTAGTTTTTGTAAATTTTCTTTATTTATTTACTATTGAATATATATATCATATGTCAAGACTGTAGGTACATGGCGTTGTGGTTAGGGAGGGTATTGGACTCTTAATTGTAATGCCATGTCTTCAATTCCTAGACTGCTGCATTCGGTTCTTGGACAAGACACTTCATTTCACGTTGTTCCAGTGAACTCAACTGAAAATGAGTTCCAACAGCATCAACTGTGAAAAATGTTATGTTGTTAGTTGCTTAACACCTGTGAAACCAAGATAAACTTCATCCTGATAAACTATCGGGACTTGGGACACACTGTAACTCTGTAGTTGACTATTGTTCTAATCTGGAAGGAGTCTTGTATTCTTTGTTGTTTAACACCAAGACAAGCTCTGGCTTGATGAATGTCTGGGTTTGTGACAGACTTTAACATTTTTTATATGCTGCCAGCATTTGGAACACGTTTTCAGTTTGAGGATACTTTCCTCATGCCCTCCCGTCAGTTTGGTGACCCTAAAAGGAATCATCAGCCCTGACTATACAGTAAAAAAACAAAACAATAGAAATGAAAAGAAGAAACTGCTGACTGAAATGTATTAAATATGTTATTTGAATCAATAATATAAGAATCTAGATTTAAATATTAAATTTCTATAAATCCCCTAAATTTTTATATATCCCATTGAGTTAAGTCAATGCATTTTGTTCGTTTTGAACTGGGACTAACTTTTTATGTTAGAAGTTACGGCTTCATAGAATACGAAACCCCTCAAGCGTCTGAAGATGCCGTTTCCTCAATGAACCTCTTTGATCTTGGTGGTCAATATCTACGTGTTGGCAAGGTAAGTACACAAAACCTAGTTTCTTTATCTTATCTCCATCTATTAACAGATACAGTCTAAACTGTCTATAATAGACCCTAATAGACCCTTACCAGCCCTGGAACAGGGTTATTTTAAATACAATAACTATATATAAATATCAAAGAAATCAATTTACAATATTATAAATAAACTTTTGTAATATTTTACTTTTCATTGAGAAATATTAATTGTAAAGTAATAACTTTGAATATTGAGGTTGTCTTTTTTTTTTTTTTACTAACATATTTTTATATTAGTTTTATAAATGTTTTATATTCATACCTTTAACTAACTTTCTAATACTTTATGAATATATATTAAGAAAAAAAATATCAATTTAGTGAATAAAATACTTTATTATTCCTGCAATATATATTGTCTATAATAGATAATATGACATTAAATAGTTACACAATTTAACCCTTTAGCATTCACATTAATTTGTCAAATGTCATGTTTGTTCACATTATTTTCAGTTAATCGTGGTGGATTGGCAGTATCGGTAGAGGGTCGGACGCCATGCTTTCCAGCATAGTTACGTCCCTTTACGATCTGAGTTCAAATCCCGCCGAGGTTGACTTTGCCTTTCATCCTTACGGGGTCGATAAAATAAAGTACCAGTAATGCACTGGGTAATTGCTGGCCTTGTGCCTAAAGTAGAAACAATTATTTTCAGTTAATCGTACTCAAGAGGGTTATCAATTTTATTTGTTTGTAATTTTCTTAATTTTCTATGTGCAGGCTTGAAATTTTGTCAGTAGATGTTTACAATTATATAATTTTACCTGATTTTTTTTGGTTAAATTTGACTTTTATGAGCAAGTGAAATTAATTAATAGGGGCATTTGAAGTATCAACCAGGTGCAAATTTTAGGTGTTTAATTTTAAATACGAGTTTTCGGCATTATACTTGATATATAAGGATCACTAAACCTTATATCAGTGCTCCGGTAATTCCAGTCTTGGAAATTGTTTTATACCAAACATAATCATCATCGTTTAACGTCCATCTTCCACGCTTGCATGGGTTTGTTATTTACGGTAAAAAATGCTTGCATTTCCACGGCATCTGTCGGTCGCCATGACAGATCAGGTTTTCCTCGATTTGAAATCTGTTGGGCATATTGATTAATCTCTTCTGCCATAACTTCGAAGAAAGTTTGTGGTAAAAACAAAAAGAAGTAATCCAGTGCTTTAGCATCGGGAGCTAATGTGTGTTGTGGACCAGTATTTTGAATAAAATCGGGAACATATATTAGTGTGGTATTTTTCAACCACGTTGCTGTAATATTTTCAATGGCGTCCTGGAGACCTCCTTCGTTTTCACTTTCAAAACAACAATCATCGTCGGATGAAATTTCAGAAATGTAAACATCTGATTCATTTGAAGATAAATCACTAATATTATCGTTTGTTTCTTGTTCGTTCTGAATGTCGTCATGTGTAAAACCTTCAAAGTCGGTATCGCTACATTCACAAGCCATGTTGATACACAAAAAATCTGTTCTACTTTCAACGTTAAAAAAAACACGTGTTGTTTCACTATATTAAGTGTTAATTTTCGCGGTAAGGGCCTAATCTTGCAGTAATCTAGAATTGACGAGACTTTGATGACGGTATTGTTTATTTTTATAACAATATTTTAGTGTGGGTGTTATCGGCCGGTTTCGGGCGGATTGAACAAATGAAGGGGAAATAATTGCAGCCAGTTTGGGGCAGTTTGAACACTAAAGGGTTAAAAAATATATATTTTCCCCTTATTTTCTCTATTTCTTTACTTTTTATGATTATTATTAACCCTTTCTTGGCGATATTTTTAATGAAAAATTTCAATTAATGAAGTATTGTGAGGTATTTACTAAAATAGTAACTTAACATGATTCTTATATCAATAAGTGGTTTTGGCTGGGTTGGTATCAAAAAGGGTAAATTATTGACTGGACTTAATCTTTGTTGCAGGCTGTGACTCCACCAAATGCTTTACAACCCCCATCAGGTCCCAGTAGTATGCCAACTGCTGCAGCTGTTGCTGCTGCAGCAGTTACTGCAAAGATCACAGCAATGGATGCTCAACAACAAGCTGTTGGTGTAATGGGTGGAAGCTTGGTAAGTAGATTGTTTCAAATTAGAGTTTTCATTGTATTAATAGATATATATTTTGTTTGACTAAGGAACTACAGTGACTTAACTCTTTAGCATTAACTTTACTATTGTATTTTTGTGGGAAAGGTTTTATCTCACATAATATGAAATCTATGAGATTTTGATATTATCTATATTGAGAACAATACCTTAACATCAGTATGAGTGGCCAGTTCGAACAGAACGAGTTGAGAGAATTCTGGCCGGATACGGCTGGTTAAGGGCCTGCAGTTTTGTTAATTGTATTAACAGATATGTATTTTGTTATACAAAAGAGCTACACTGACTTAAGGACCTAGTTTTGTGTCTGCACTTATGAAAGTATAGTTTGATAATTATTATGCTAGATATGCTCTAGCTTCTGGCCAAATAAAGCTTTTGTTTTTAGAAATGTTTTATTAGTTTATGTATTAGAAAACTACTTGTAAAATTTCCTACCTGATAGTTTATTGATTTCTTGTTCTCTTCTATTTTGTTGTATAGGCTCCACCAGGACTAGCGATGCCTACTGCACTTGGTGCCAATAACAACATTGGAGCAACAGTACCATCAACTGGGGCATCTTCATCAGCTGCTTCACCTTTAATGGATTCAGCCAGTCCAGTATTAAACCCTCCATCTGTTATTGCTACACCACAAGTAACAACTGTAACAAACCAGACTGGTATTGCTGCATCAGCCTCTCCTCTATTCTGTTCTGAATCCATGGTTACTATTCCAGCACCTCTACCTGCAGCTGCTCCATTAACAGCTTCACAGACTCAGATGCAAGCATCTGCAGCCGCTGCAGCAGCAACAGCAGTAGCAGCTGCAGGTAAGTCATCTTTATTTCCCTCACTCTACATCATTGATTAGACTGTACTCTACATATATATTATTTAAGATCTCAATTAGACTGTACTCTACATATATATTATTTAAGATCTCAATTAGACTGTACTCTACATATATATTATTTAAGATCTCAATTAGACTGTACTCTACATATATATTATTTAAGATCTCAATTAGACTGTACTCTACATATATATTATTTAAGATCTCAATTAGACTGTACTCTACATATATATTATTTAAGATCTCATTTGGTCTGTACTCTACATATATATTATTTAATATTTAAGATCTCAATTAACCTGTCTGTTGATCCAATTATGTTAGCACCAAATATTTGGTTGACAAATAAACCCAAAATCTTAAATTATAATTAAAAATCAGAATGACTATACTCACCAGGTGGTCATGAGTTGAGATCCTGTCTCAATCATTACAGTCAACCTTGCTTTAACATACTTAATTGGCAGCAATTATCAATTACGAAAGACCTAATGTTAAAAAAAACCCTGCTTCAGTAATATCTAAATATCCTTAATGAAAACAAAAACATTCTCTTGTGTAGTTTTTTTATTTATATATATATATATATATTATATATACATATACTCAAGGAAAATTGAATGGTAATTGGTAAAAAAAAATTATGGATATAATAAATTAATGTACAAAATAAAGTTATCAATAAATGTTTAGGATATCTTTTTTGTAATTATTTCATGTGACTTTATAAAGATATTAAAGAACTGTTATTTATATTGTCAGGTATTACTCCTACTCCTGCAATGAATCTGGCGTTGAGCAAAAGTGTGAGTGATCAAGCCAAATCAGCCCTGTTGGGAATCCTTGGCAAAGGTATAGATCCTTTGCAGAAGAAAGCATTGGAAGAAGAACAATCGCAGACATTGGATCAGCAAGAAAATATGAAAATCAGTGGCAGTAATGCCCGACACATGGTCATGCAGAAATTGATGCGGAAATCAGATGTAAGTTAAAACAGTGTTGATTTGTTTCAATAGTTTTATTATTTTTTATTCAGTAGGAGGGCAGTAGATTGGAAGTATCGCTAGAGTGTTGTGGCATAACATGCTTTGCAGCATAGAGTTATGGTTCTTTACGTCATGAATTCAAATCCCTGCTAAGGTTAGCTTTGCCTCTCATCCTTACAGGGTCGATAAAATAAATCACCAGTAATGCACTGGAGTCGATTTAATTGACTTTTCCTTCTCCTTCAAATTGCTGGCCTTGTGCCAAATGTAGAAACAATTATTTTTATTCAGTAGTAAATAATAATTGTTTTATGGAAGTTCGTTATTAATCAGCTTTAATCAGCTCTGACTCTGTAAACCTATGAAAGTAAAATGGCCAACAAAATGTTTGTGGGCAGCAGTCATCATGGTATAGACCAAAATAACTTATAGTATTTGTTCTGACTATCTGTACTTTAAGTTGAAATCCCATCAAAGTCAACTTCATCTTTCATTAAGGTAACTAACTCTGCTGGTTTCTGTTAATTTTTTACATAAAAATATATATTTTTATTTTATTTATAGTTGATAATATTAGGAAGGAAGTCATTTTGTTAGGAAGAAATACATTTGATTGACTGTCCTAATGACGTTGACATTAAAATTATGCTTATTTCAGTGTCGTGTGATGGTGTTACGGAATATGGTTGGTCCTGAAGATTTAGATGATGAACTCGAAACAGAAGTTACAGATGAATGTGGAAAGTATGGTGTAGTTAATCGAGTTATAATCTATCAGGAAAAACAAAGTGAAGATGAAGATGCTGAAATAATTGTAAAGATTTATGTGGAATTTTCTAAACAAGAAGGTAAGTTTCTTTTATTCAAAATTCAAAATAGCGTTTTTTTCTTTTTTTAAGTCTATTTTTATTGGTAGCTCTGAAAAAAAGTTTTAAAATAGTTTTTTGTATATCAAAATAATATAGTACCAATAATATTTTAATATCATCCCTTTAATAACATTGTTTCAAAATATGGAATTTTAAGAAGTTAATTAACATAATAAAACTGAGGATCTGGTGGTCTTTATTTTTATCCTTTCTCATATAAAATCTTCACTTTGTAAACATGAATTCACAAAATATTGTTGTGTAATATATTCAGACAGGAGAATATCTTGTATTGTTTATGTAAAGAATGTTAATATTGCTGCTTTATTTCTGTTTTGTATGTTGCATATATCTTATTGTGGACTTCATTTTATTTTTGACAGAAGTGGAACTAGCCATCAGTTCACTAAACGGAAGATATTTTGGTGGTCGAATTGTGAAAGCTGAAACTTATGACCAGGATATGTTTGATGCAAATGACCTCTCAGGGTGAAATGATAATTGAAGATGGTCAATGTAGCAGCCAGCTGACTTTGGACAACTACTGTTAGTGTTGTGAAGGATGTGACTAAAATGGACTGAATAACAATTGTTATCTGAAAACTATTTTACATCTACTCAATTCCTTCTATTATATTGACAGTAGTGAAGTTAGTTACTTAAACTACATGTCATCTTGTATTTTCACATTATAATCTAGCTGTTATTGTACTGGAAATTGAAATTTGAACTGTTGATGAATCATTTTTTAGTAGACCTTAACTATAAAATTGTACCATTGTTGGCAGTGGTACAGTTTTGGCTATCTCTATGCATCCAGACATGAATAGGTTTCATTTCATTCATAAATAAGTTTTTTTTAAAATATATATATATATATATAACAAAGGAATTGTGGTAAGGAACCAGATGGACCATAACGCACCAGAGTACTCAATACTTAGGGTAGTAGAGTGGGAAATATATAAATAATATAAATATAAGATAGCATTTATATTTTTAGATTCATACCACCTTGTAACTGTATAAAACATCAAATACTTGACATTAATCAACAATTACTTTAGTGTACTGTTCAACCATGTCTGGCTCACAGTCACTTAGGCTACAATATTTCTAACATTTTCATCTCATTTCATTACAAATAATGCAGGAATTTCAGTTGTTACATTATTTGTACCATATTACAAAGGTTATTGGAAGCCTTGACTCATGTGATTCAGGATTTTAGGGTTTCAGTATGCTATTATTAAATACTTGAGAGGTAAAATAGCATAAATATTGTTGAATGTTTCTGTATTAAATGAACTCTTCCATTTTGATACATTAGTGATGACTTCAATGAAATACCACAATAAAAACAGCCACAATTAGCAACATCAATTCATTCTATAAAATTGTATTGTAATGGCAGCATTTATTCATTATTTCTTACTAATGCAATGTTTAAAAAAAAAAATTCATAACTATTATTCAATTAGACATTTCTTTCACATTTAATCATTTTGATAATTCCCATGTACAGTATTAAAATAATTTTTTAATTTTAAATCTTTCAACCAAGAAAATCTAAGGCAGAGATTTCTGTTATCTCAAAAAACTGTCCCTTGAAGGGTGAAACTTCATTTAATTCTCCTTCAACTTTTGTGGAAAACTATTTTATTTTTTATTTTAAAACAAATCATTTTCTCAGAAGCAATAACTTAAAAAACTTCAACATTTTTCTACAGCTGCTGTTAATTTTTCTTTAATTAAAAAAACTCAAATAACTTCTCTCCATTGCTGACACTTTTGTTCAGATAACTTCTCTCCATTACTGACAATTTTCTTCAGATAACTTCTCTAGTTTTCTTTCACCAGATCATTTTATTTCATTATTTGTTACTTTTCCAGTCAATATAAAAAGAGAGAATATGAGTTACATTCCACTTGATCATTTATTAAAATATATTTTTCATTTGAAACAAAAGTAATCTTCTGTTAACAATTTTGTTTGAGAAAGCAGTCACAGTTCTGTATTTTGAAACATTATTTACCAATGTTGGCAGCAAGAAAAACTATATTCAACCATTTTCATAACAAAATATTCCATCTTTTCTTCTTTTTTTTTTATTTTCCATTTCCCGTCCTTTTTAGAACTGTTTAAATATGCCAGCCATTCTTTCAACCTTCAAATTACATTTTTCTGACTTGTGTAATTTTGTTTATGTATATAAATTGTAAATAAATTTTATATCACTTTAATGAGTTATTTTTCTCATAGAATTTGCTGTTTAACATTGTATTTTTTGTATGTGGTTTTGTTTTACTGTTTAATAAATGAGAGAAGGTCTGAGTCCATGACTCTTTCCAGAGCCTCTGAGACTGGTGGAAAAGAAGGAAGGAACTATCTTTAAACCAGAGATCTAGACTCTGCTAAAGCTACCCAGAGTCGGGTGGTGGTGATTGTCTACTGTTGAAATGTGTATGTGGGATGTTTTTTTTATATTTGCAGTTGAGTGTATATTGACCAGAGGTATAAAACTGTGGTAAAGTTTACAAATCATCATCATTGTTTTAAAATGGTGCAATGGGTTTGACATATCAGCCACTAAGACTGAGGTAAGTTGAATAAATATGTTGACTATACTGTGAAGTTTATAAATCATTTTTTTAACATTTATTTTTCCATACTGGCATGGGTTGGATGAGGTTTTTTTTTTAGGCAGAATCCTATGGTTGGGTGATCTTCTTGGCATCAACTTTTGTTTTCAAAGCAAGATACGGATCTTCACATGTCTAACTGGTGAGCTGTGAAACTTCTGTTTATGCAGGACATGAACAATTCAACCTTTAATGTGTATGCTCCATGCATGGGGTTAAACATGCTGTCCTATTATGAGGCTAGACAAGTCAGGTGACCTGTCTAATTTATATGATCCATTTGGGGCTTGGTTTTCTGTTGCTTGATGCCCTTCCTAATGCCAACCACATTACAGTGTGTACTAGGAGCTTTTTTCTTGGTACCAGCACAACTAGAGGATTACTGGGTGGTTTTTGTCAACTGAAGGGTCCTTCCAAACCTATGTTTGGCAAACATTCTATGGCTGGATGCCCTTCCTATCACCAACCACTTTACAGTGTGTACTAGTGTGTAGGTCACCAACAGGGAGGTTGTCATGTACTTGACACAGCTGAAGGGTCCTCTCAAATTCTTATTTAGTGTCTAAGCATAAAAGGAAAACTATTTTTAAATAGATAAGGGAGAGAGACAGCTTGTGATAGTAATGTATTTAACAAAGATGAAAATAACTGAAGTGAGTGATGTTTAGATAGGTTTTAGCTGAGATAGACAGTAATTTTCTAAATAGCTTTGTTTTGACAACCTTAATGATTTGAAGGTGGTCTATGGAATAGCAACAGTATTTGGAGAATTAGTCATGTTCCTTCTCCCATTCAAGGTAGCCAAACTAGCCTTGATTTGATATCTTACAAAATAAACTTTCCAGTCTCGTGACTGTCAGGTCAGCAACATATTTGGGGTAATACCAAACTTGATATTCATTAAAAAAATAAACTTTAATAATTTTTAAAACTAAGCCTCAGTCTAACCAATGTTAGTGTAAGAGGGACAGATTAACTCTTTTGATATCAAACCACTGTGAAGCTGCATGGTCTATTGGTTAGAATGTTTGATGTATGATCCTAATGTCATTGGTTCGATTCCTGGACAAGCTGCTGTTGTGTTTTTGAGCAAAATATTTTATTTCACATTGCTCCACCATACTCAGCTGTGAGTGAGTACCAGTGGTAGCAGGGGAGTTAAACCTGCAATAGACTTGTGTCCTATCCAGGGAGAGTCTTATACTCTTTGTTGCTTAACGCCAATGAAACTGGGGATGAGCCTTCGGCTTACTGGTTTTATGATACAAAGCTGATCATAATTATATATAAGAACCTTTGTTAGGATATGTTCCAAATACCAGCTTAAAAAGAAAATGTTTGTTATATTATTTAATACTGCCAAGTTCTTAATTATTTGAAAAACATAGGCAGTCTTTCATATATTGTTCCATGTTTGCATGGGTTGGATGAAGTCCAGAGCATATTTTGGTTCTCTGGGCAACAATTAACTCAGGGGAAGATATTGAAATTCTAGGAAGGACACCAGACAGCTGCATGGTTAATCTGGTATTCAGTCTCAGCTGAGAGGACTGGAGCAATGTAGAAGGAGTGTCTTGTATCACCCAGTCTGGGAATTGAAACTGTCCCTTATGATGATTGTGAGACAAACTCTACTCACTAGGCCACGTACCTTCACATTTGAGCTTTAGAAACCTTAGCAAAGATTGGAATGGATAAGATGTGGTCTTATGACCCACCTAAAATAGCTGTAACTCTGAGTAAAAGCTGATTCTGACCTCAATGACCTGTCCAAAGTTGGCATAAAATGACAATCTGAGAATTGAAAGGAGTTAGAATATTTAGAATGCTAGAAAAAAAGCAGCTGTTAACATTAACTTAGAGAGAAGGAAATATCTCTAGTTAAAAGCTAAGACATCTGGTTGTAATTGTATTAAAGTAAGAGCTATGGAACTCATCTTGTTAACAGACATAAAAGAACATATTTTGATAGAATAATGGTTTTTGTGAGGAATGCAGCTGGAATTTAGAAATTGTTATAGACCCAGTTGAGCCTGTTTTTGTCAGAAAGTACCAATACTTTAGGTTTTTATCTAGTAAACTAGTTAATGTCTGTCTGTGTGTCTTTATTATTATGGAATGATTGCACTATATCTAGAAATGACTTTTTCTCTCTCCAATGTTTATTTTGGAATTTTATATTCACATATGTTACAATACTTCATTGTAAATCACAGACAAAAGTGATTAGCTGAACATTTTATTTTTGTAAGCTAATAATGATAATGATAATAATAATTTTGAAAATTAGATTTATTTTACATTTTTATTTATTACTATCACCTGGTTCTTGTTTTCTCTGTGTGCCATAAATTTTGTTAGATTACCAGTCTACTGACGGTTGTGCACATAAGACTATTTTAGTATCATGAAACAGCTGTCAAATAATGTTGACTTATAGTTGGTGGATTTGCAATCATGAGGTTGTGAGGTTCATTCCCAGACTGGGCGATGTGCGTTATGTCCTGTAGATAGTATCAGCAATGGAAACATTGTTTCCTTGGTCTGACTTCACGAGTTCTACCTCACTCAGTAAGCTAACGAAGTCTGGGATCTTGTTGCTTGAGTGGACTCTACTGTTATCTGGTTCTAACAAGGTTTCGGCTTCAATCTAATTACATGGTACTATGTCGAGGGTCTTTATTTTACTGTAGATGTGGGCTCACCAATGTCTTGTAAGTGAAATTTGGTAAACAGAATCTACATTATACTAGCATGAAGATGATGGATATATTTACCAGAGTGGAATGCAAATATCAAGTGTTCTAAGGCTGTTAATCCCCACTAAAACAGGGTTACTCTATTGTAGGCCCCATGACTCAATTGCCCATCATTTGTATCCCTCGCTACAAACTCTGGCTTTCATTTTCTCTGCCATCATCTTTAGTTATGTCTTTTAGATTTCTCCTTCCTCAACACATGACCCAACCATTTCTCTCCACTATTCCCTGCCTTCCTCTCTCCCAGCAATGCTCCAATTATTTATTAAACCATTTTCATTTCTTTCCAGCTTTCTGTTGCTCCATGTTCATCTCACATATAGAACACACCTTTCCCTTCAGTTTCAGTGACATTCTCCTCCTTATTAGTACACCACTAAATTCCTGGAACTTCTTCCATGCACATCACACTCTAGATCTATCTCACTCTGATTGTGTCTCTAAGGTAACAAAATGTTTTCATACCATCCTCTCCATCTGTAGCTCCCTCCAAATACACTTAAATCTAGCTGTCACATTATCTAATAATCCTTTCACTCCTACATTTTCAATGTACCCACCCAGCACATATCAGACATCTTTCCTGCACTCAGTTAGTTCCCTGTTCTTTCCATCTTACTACATGTCATATCTTTTGCCTCCATACATCCTTCCATTTATTCATTTTCTCATACTCTCCTATTATACTACCATGTCGTCTGAACAGCAAGTCCTGTGGTAAACCTTCCTTTACAGTTCATACCAACACCGCCATCAGATGGGAGATGCCAGGTCGTCTGTAAACAGCAAATGTTATGGTAAACCTTCCTTTACACTTCACACCAACACTTCCAGCACTAGAAATAAATACGAGATACAGAGTTAAAGATTTGTCCTTTCACTCACAGAATATGTTCTCTAGTTTGAACTCCTACACTACTGAAATTATATCAACGTAGTTTATCCAGATGAATCTACAAACTGATATTTGTTAATCTACTCTGAATTCCTCGTAAAACCTTTTAAACATTAGTCTATATCAGTTTTATCATCAGACATACTTTGCTCAAAATGATAGTAAATATTGATTTATAAGATTGGTGGGCACTATTGATTAAATTGATACTATAGTTTATTGATCTCAATGGGATTTAAAATCTCCATGTAAAGGGCCAGACCTAAATACTAGGAACTAAATATTAATAGAAGCAGTCAATTTATTTTACAAGATGAAAAATAATCTAGATACATGTCATGTCTATACCAGCTTCCTTAACATCTTAAACACTTGACAAATGAACAATGATTGTTTTTCTTTGTGTTACTAAAACAAATAACAAGAGCAATAGTTTTGTGTATGTATGAGGGTTGGCTGACCAAGATACTCATGGAAAGGCCAGCAATTACTGGTACTTTATTTTATCGACCCCGTAAGGATGAAAGGCAAAGTTAACCTCGGCGGGATTTGAACTCAGACCACAAAGGGCCATGACTCTTTGCTGATACTGCCAACCCACCACCCTAAAATTAATGCACGCAAGATTACACAGCTCTAACACCACTCACTCCTTCATAGTCATCCTATGAACTTCTCAGCCGACCCTTGTATACAGTGAGTGTGTTGAAGTGTAACTTACAACTGAAGCACAGAATGAGTAAGGGTGAGTATTGAAAGTGTAAAGAAGCTGTAAAAGTAACAAATGCAGACTAAAAATAGATTTAGAAAAGAATGAAACTGTTAAAAATCTTTGTTTCTACCATTGCTAACCAACCAATGATAAGAGTGAATCACAGATGATGAAGATAAAATAAAAATTTGAAGTTGAATTTATAGAGAAAATGTTGATGGAATTATTGCTGTTTGATAAAATAAACAGCACTTTGCCTGTTCTTATCCTTTAGTGAAGGGAATGAGTAATATTGGTAGACTTTGGAAGGGGTTTAGTCTTCAGATTACCTTCCACTGGTTGATATCAGCTGTTTCTCTTCTAATATTTTATTTCCTTACTTCTTATTAATTAATATACACCTTAATTTTATTATACACTTTTAATCATATTTCCTGTAGCATGAAGAAACCTAAACAACTTTTGGCTGGAACCGGTACGAGTAATTGCTTTTTTAAAATAAATGTTTTACTGTTATACTATGAGAAAATCCCATTAGCATTTTCTATTGTTTTTCTTATTTTCCTAATATATATATAATCATCATCATTTTACGTCCGCTTTTCCCTGCTTGCAAGGGTGGGACGAGTCTTATTCAGCACAACATCTCTCCACTGTGAGCTTCAGCAATCTGAGGTCTGTTCTCACCACCTCCGCTCCTGTTTTTCGTGGTCTACCTCTACCACATCTTCCTTCAACTGGCATTTCCTGGCACTTCTTCACCCATTAGAGTGCATAGCTTGGAGATGAGAGTCACTCCAGCTAGAGCCACTACTTCTCTGAATTAAGAGATCACAGCTCCGATACTATGTGGTTAGAATGTCTCAGGAAAGAACCACTGGACAGATTTTATGGACAAAACCAACAGACAGGAGACCCAAGCAAGATCGTTGGATAACATCCATGAGCTTGGCTGGTCTCGTTTGGGGAGACGGTTGCTTCAGACAGGACCTACCGGAAGGAGTGTTTGAGGACTCTTCCCTCTCGGGAATAAGTTGGAGAAGATGATATTACTCTATCTCTTCACTACCAACAAGAAAATATGGAGCTCTCTAATATTTTATTTTCAATTTAGGAGAATGTTTTTTGTTTAGTTTTTTAATTTATTTTCCTTTCTCTTTCAAACTTAGATTAAATTTTTCATGGTGTTAAAAATTGGTTGTTTTGAACATTCCTAGAACATGTTTCACTATAAAATAATTTACATAACACTTCAATGAGACACAATCCAACAACAGACCCTTAGCCTGCTAAAAATAACAGCCAAATCTACCTTTAATCAAACACAACCATCTTAAAAAAGAGGACATATATATATATTAATGTAATCCTAGATACATATAAAAGATGAGGTGGTCGTGGTTGGAATACCTTGGAGCAAAATAATATTAAATGTGCCAAAACTGACTCAATCACTCATGAATACAATTCCTAGACCAGACCATTGAACCAAACCACCCTTTTATTACAGCCCCTGATACTAGACTAGCTCCCTTCAACCCATCAAAACTAAACCATGGCAAACTGGATTAGGGAGATAAAAGTTAACAGAAAGAAGAACAAAATTTGGTTGTTTAAGAGAGAAATGTTGGTATGTTACTACATAGAAAATTGATTTGTTAGAGATAGAACAAGCCATTATCATGTAAGATTCAGCATCAATGATAGGATTTTCCCTCCCAAAGTTTTAGAAAAATGTTATTCTAAAAGCTAACACTGAGAATATGTATCATCATAAAACAGCTCTCATTTTAAAGCTAGACCTATCACGTAGCACACACCATTATAGTAATGGAAGATATTGATTTGGTTTTTGATTTTTTTTCTTTTTCTTTTACAGTTTTTTTTTTAATAGAAGTTAGAATGCTTTTAGCTATAAAAGAGAGGAAGACTGCAACAGTGTAGGAAACTCAGGAAGTGAAGTCAAGGGCAAGATATGGGTGCAGGTAATGGATATGTGTTCTGGCTTTTTTTTTTAATGTAGGAGTTAGTAAATTTGTCATTTTCATTATTCCATTGAAAATCAAAAATTAATGCTCTTTTAATCTCTCTTTTTTTTTTTTGTTAAAAATATTTTTCCTTTCAATTTTATTCAAGTATCAAAACAATAAAAAATAAAAAGCTTTTTATTTAATATTTTTTTTCTCAAAAAACCAACAACAAATGGAATTAATAGTTCAGAAGAGAATCTAATATAAGCAATAGGAATCGCATGGCTACACAAGTCTTTTCTCTTTCTTGTTCATTCTCTTTCATTTCACACTCAAAATTCTTTCCTGAGTCATCATGACACTCACAGGGCCAATGCTTATATCTTCTTTTGTGTTGAGTGGATGGAAGACAGATCTTCCCCTGGATGGGACAATAATCTTTAACAAGTTAACTTTCTTGGTGGACTAGTAGTAAGTACTGAGTTATGGTAAACTGAGATAAAGTGTAGTATAATGTCTAGTTCAATAGCACAGCACCTGCTAATTAAGACCTGAATTCATTATTCAGGTGAGAAATACAGGTGGTACATCAGTGATGCCTATAATTATCTGACACAGGTATAAATTAAAACTTCATTTTTTAACTGCACAAGATATTAAAATGAAAAATTCACAATTCAAAATACATAAATACAAACTTTCCTGATACTGAACTACTCTTAATAAGTTAAAATATAAACTATGTTTTTTATTTGTGCTGTTTTTTTTTTGTTGTTTTTTTTTTGTTTTTTGTTCTTATAAATTATTCCATGTGGCAGAATAAATCTGTTTTTTTTTTAAATACCAAACTGTCCCCTGGTTTCTATAAACCAAAACAGTTTATTTTGAAATGTTTATCATCATCATCTGTTTTATGGCTGATTTATCTAAACACCATCCATCATAATTTTATGTAAGAAACTTTAAGCTATATTCCAAGCACCAACTTAATAACGAGAAAGTTAGTTATATTACTAAATCCCTTCAGAGTCACCATCAAACATGTTTTCCTTGCTAACAAGAAGAGTTGGACAGTCTTGACTATTTTCAAAATAAGCTGAAAATCATACACAGGGAGGGGAGGGTCTTTCGTGAGGAATATGATAACAAAAGGGGTTAAACACCTGCATGGAAGATTGGCAAGTGTTGAATACCACAACATCTCTAACACTGAACTACTGTTAACTAAATTTATATCTTGTGAAATATGAGACTACTAAATTGACATTATAAACAATATATTATTATATATTTTTTGACCCAAGTGATAAACAGTGTTTTATTACTTCTTTTGACAATCATATTATATAAATATGTATATAGGAATGGTTTTCTGAAGAGGTACTCTCTACATTAGCAGAGAAGGTAGATATTTATTTCATATAGAAATGACTTCTACTGTGGCTCTGATTAAGTACCAAGATGACCTGTCCAACTCTTGCAAGCAGGGAAAACAAACATTAAATGACGACTTTATATATATATCAGGATTGAACCAGTTTAAAACTAGTTAGACCATCACTCAACAGAGTACTCAATACTTAGTAGATTATGGTTATATTATAAAGAGTTGGAACCCGACAGCTGAGCTCTTGCCTTTTTTCATCAGCTAGTTCCAGATATAATCCCAGTTGTGTTCAAACTGGATCCTTTACTCCCTCTCGAAAAGTGATGACTCTATTCCTGCAAGAAGTTATATTAATGTTATGAGAATGTTACTAAAAGAGGCATTCTTGGTGTAGAAATATGTTTCAATAACATTATTTACACCTGAGAAACACCTGTTTGTTGGTGTTGGAAGTTTAGAATTAAACTCAAACATTTCATAGATTTTTGTGCAATATGAATTTTTAACCATCAAGAAAAATATAAACTATATACAGCCTTACTGAACTTTGAATCTGTTATAATACAAGGGCAATCAATGGCCTCTGTTCTCGTAAATATATCATCATCGTCAATTTATGTTACTAATGTTTTTACACTTTGAAATACATGATTTTAGGGGGAATTCCCAATCAAAGAATATGAAAGGGGTTGATGCAATCATCTCATTGAGCCACTCACGCTGTAAGTTTCACTTGATTTGTCATAATGTAGTTAATAAAATAAGCAAAATAAATATATAAATATTTTGATAATATAATTGTTGTAAAGTAAAGAACAAAAAAAAAATCAATTGATAAAACTAAAACTATAATGTGTATACTATTTGGCTATTGTTTAAAGCTATAGTTGTCTTTCAAATGTGGAGAATTAACATTGCATCTAAAGCAATAATATGTGAATGAGCCTACATTTCAAAATGTAGTAATATCAGCTACCTTTTTAACTGAAGCATAGTCTTTAAATGGACAATTATTACATAACATGTACACACTATATATATATATATATTATACACTGTTTAGTTCTACACCTCATTACAGACGTGAAACTATGCATTGAGTGCTCACCTGGGTGAACCTACAGTAACAGCACGTTATACTCCCTAGATATATATATATATATGAAGTATGTTTGGAACGCAGAGAAGAGAGTTTAGAATAGAAATATAAACTTTTCCATAATATTTTCAACTATTTAATGTAGTTTAATAACGAGGTGTATAAAGCCATGTGTGCTGATATCCATCTTTTTCTGTCCAGTGGGTTTATATGCCCCATTATGAGACTATATGATGTAGTCAATGTTATGGCAAAGCTTCTATTTCTATTCTGTGTGTGTGTGTGTGTTTTTTTTTGTTTACATACGAGAGAAAAAGATTATTTCAGTACTATATATAGAGTATAGATATTTCAATTTTGAAGCAGAAAATACTCCACCAAGTATTATATGTGAAACACAAGGTTCCTGGGTAACTTCTGAAGTGGTTTCAACTTTAAAAATGACATATATATATATATATATAGTTAGTTAGATGTGCGTGTGTATATATAACGTCTCTTCTTTCATGCTAGCATAGGTTGGACAATTAGTCATATTCCATTGTAGTTTGGTTTCTTCATTGAGTGATTTACTCTTCAGACATTAGAGGAGAATTCTTCCACTAAACTTTCTGCTTGTCCCTGCTGTGATAAAGAGATAATTCTAGACTAAACAGTAGTTAGAACAGCTACTTCTAAATATACATCTTCAACTAATATACATATGAATTTATTTGTAGTCCTGAAGTCTGATATTTTGTGGACAGTAGCAGACAAAATATTCCACCTGCTTCAAATTTGGTTAAAAGAATCAGCAAATAACAGTCGCTAAACATCGAGATTTTTAGAACTAAATAATAGCTTGTCCACTCTATTGTACAGCAGTTGGACACTACATGATGGTCTGCCCACTCTATTGTACAGGTACAATAGTGACTTCAAAATTTAATGACAGTTTGTCCATTCTATTGAACAGGTAGAACAGTTACACACTAAACGATGGATGAGATTAAATTGGAGAGTCTGGATTACTTAATCAACCATCAAGGTAACTTTTAACCCTTTAGCATTTACATTACTCTATTTTCACAGTAAAGGCTTTATCTCACATAATATCGAATCTATGATATTTTTAGAACAGAAAGAGGTGATAGAATTCTGGCTGGATACGGCTGGTTTAAATGCTAAAGGGTTAAAAAAGACTTGGATTAACTAATTTGTTGCAAAGGAAACACTAACCATTTCAGCGCTAATATTGGGCAACATTAAATAATGCTTTACTATATAACATGAGGAGTGATATTCTCATTTACAGAAAGCAAATAACAAAGAGTTGATTTTATTGTTGTTGTTTTGTGTAGCTTGTTATAGAATTAGGTTTATATTTATATACAATATAACAGACACCATGTTCAAATGTCTTTTTATGCCCTATGTCAAATAAACTCATCATGATAATAAAATGCCTTGCCATAGTTTTAGCCCTTGACTTTCTTCCTTCTAGTACTGGTATTGAAACACCTCTCCTCTTTAAATTTCAAGCCTGGTGTCTATCTTATAAAATCAATATTATGACTGTGATAGGCAGTACAGTGTAATAATAATAATTAGTTCTTAGTGTTGACTAATTCACTTAGATTGTTTATAGTAGTAAATATTGTAGAATACATAAACGTTTCACCTTTCTATTTCCTTTTCCTAGAGGCTTCATATAGACAGTCCTTTCATTAACAACATTGTCATTATTGTTTTTGTCATATCTTAAAACTCTAACCTAGATTCCTATTTAAAAAAAAAAAAAATATCACCCACCCACCCCCAGTCTCCCATTTAAAATAGAGGGAAAACAACAAGAAGTAAACATGGTGGAAAATATAAATTCTGCTGTAGATGGAATTGTCAGATCTGCCTCAATAAAATTATCATTTCTAACTTAATTCAATAAGTTTGTTCATTTGACAGGTAGAGAGAGAATATTTAATGGCTGTTTGGTTCATTCTAAAGAAGGAAGAGGCAGAAAAATGAAGGGGATGGAGTGATCTTGGGGAAGAGGAGGGAAAATACCAATTTATCATAAAAATAATTACTTAAAAGTGATAAAAATAAATGAATAAAATAATCTGATTTAGAATGAGTTAAATAATTATTTACTTTGATTTTTCTGTTCTCTTTTTTATATAGGTAAAAAAAATAGATAACAATAACAATTTCTTAATCAGGCATGAAGTGTTGGGCAAGTGGAGATAAGTGTCTTGCCTAAGGACACAAGACAATGCCTTCATTGGGATATGAACTCGTGGTTGGCTATTGTATCTCTCCAATAACAATAATATTTAATATAATTGTAATAAAGATATTGATAATAATATTGATGAGATTATCCTCCTTATCTCATAAATTTTGGATGATAAAGGAAAATGAAAAGAGTAGTATCGAAAGCAGCAAAGTGTGTAAGTAGGTGAACTTAAAAAAAAAAGGTTCTAAGTGTACATTCTAAAAATGAAATATTTGGTTTTGATAAGAGTCTGAGATAGAAGGTAACTAGCAAACAGACTCTTCAGCCCCATTTAGGGCTAAAAGCTTTAAGTCTCTATTCTCAAGATCGAGAGTTAACTGCTCAACTTCAGCCTCAAGATTTTTATTTTTACGAAACATTTGGATGTAGTTGAGCTGTAATTGCTTCTGATAACGAATCACCTTACTTTTTTCTTCAAGCCACTGGTCTCGTTCATGTTCAAAGTCTTTCTTGTGCATACCTACTTGTTGTTTATATTCCTGTAACTCACATTGCAGTGCCGCAATTATATCGCTCTTTAGCAAACACGCTGGCTCAGAACAGCCACCATCCTCAAAGTGAAACAAATACTCTGTTTGGCAAGCAGCATCACAGTAGTCTAAAGTATGATTTGCATGAGAACAAGCAGCAATGCTGCTTCTCTTTGAATGGACTTCTTCATCAGTTTTCTTCCCTGAATTATCCAGGCTGTTTTTTGTTTTTTGACTCGCTTTCAACAACCTTTGTGAATACTCAGTTGTTTTCTGTAATTCTGATCTAGATAGTTCTAGTTGACATCTTGTATGATCTAACTGGTTTTTTAAACTTTCACTTTTATGTATTAAACCTTCTTTTTCTTTCAGTAGTTCATTGTAAAGTTCTTGAAGTTTATTCTTTTCTTGTTGTAACAGCTGTACCTGCAATGAGAAAGTTTGTTCATACTTTGCAGATTTCTTTTGTTGCACTTGGTTTCTCTTTTCATATTCCTCTTTCAGGTCCTTAAGTTCGTTGTGCCACACATTCTTTTGTTCTTCATACACTTGGAATATAGCTCTTTCATTCTTATCCATCACTTCCCTAAGAGCCATTATTTCATGCTCTTTTTCTTTTAACATGGCCTCCAGTTCCCCAACACCACTGTCACTAGGAGAAGGTGTGTCTATACAGTTCCCTAGTTGACTGCTGGACAACTGATTTACAGCTGATGTCCGAAGATGGTCTGTATGTTCAGATGTACGCAAGTCACAAGAGAAGCTGTTGGACGGATCACTGTTGACTGCAACAGAGCTGGGCATTATGTTTGTAGAACTCTGATTAAGCAAATTGCAGTCTTGAGACCCGTAGCCATCATCCTTTGCAGGATGTTTTTGGTCATAGTAAATTTGACTATTGCTTCGTTTAACATGGCGGTTGGATGACACCACTGGTTTGAAAGCAATTGGTCGGACAAGACCTTTCCCTGGTGCCTGGAAAATAGAAGAATAAAATGTCTTATAAATGGAAAATATTACAATAGCAATTAATTATATTTCAAAGTAAACCAGACTGAATGTTACAACTAATAGAAGTTGATGGAAACCGCGGAGTGGGGAGACCCAAGATGACCTGGGATGAGGTGATAAAAGCCGACCTTACCCAATGACACACGACCGCGACTTCTGGCGTCACGCAGTAATACAGAGTACCCGACCTCCCATGGGTACATGCTGAAGCATATAAACAATATGCCCCCCACACCCGCCACGGCAAAAAAAGCACCCAGCCCACACTGTAAAGTGGACGTGTAGGCGCCACGAAAAAAGCACCCAGCCCACACTGTAAATGAGGTTGGTGTTAGGAAGGGCATCCAGCTGTAGAAAGCAAGCCAGATCAGTTCCTGTATGAGCAAGGCATGGTCAGCCGACCAGACACTGCCCACAACAGGACAACCCGTCTAACCCATGCTAGCGTGGAAGAACGGACGTAAAACGATGATGATGAATACTGTGACAGTGTAGCTCCTGTGACAGTAGTGTAGCTCCTGTGACAGTAGTGTAGCTCCTGTGACAGTAGTGTAGCTCCTGTGACAGTAGTGTAGCTCCTGTGACAGTGTAGCTCCTGTGACAGTAGTGTAGCTCCTGTGACAGTAGTGTAGCTCCTGTGACAGTAGTGTAGCTCCTGTGACAGTGTAGGTACTGTGACAGTAGTGTAGCTCCTGTGACAGTGTAGCTCCTGTGACAGTGTAGCTCCTGTGACAGTGTAGCTCCTGTGACAGTAGTGTAGCTCCTGTGACAGTGTAGCTCCTGTGACAGTAGTGTAGCTCCTGTGACAGTGTAGCTCCTGTGACAGTGTAGCTCCTGTGACAGTAGTGTAGCTACTGTGACAGTAGTGTAGCTACTGTGACAGTAGTGTAGCTCCTGTGACAGTGTAGGTACTGTGACAGTAGTGTAGCTCCTGTGACAGTGTAGGTACTGTCACAGTAGTGTAGCTCCTGTGACAGTGTAGGTACTGTATGATAGTAACTGGACTTAAGGATATAACAGAAACTAACCCTGGTTCTATGACACAAAGCTGTTTATTTATCTAAATATCTTCGAGTAGCTTAACATAACGAGAAAATTAGTTATATTACTAAATCCCTCTAAATTCTTGAGTGTTTTCAAAATGATTTGAAAACCACATGCAGTTTTTCATTAGAAATATGGTAATAAAAAGGTTAAATCCCTTATTGTGTAACAATTCAAACTGAACATTCATCAATTAAACACACCCAGTCACTGCTATCCCCAAGTTTAAAAGAGAGAAGTGCAGATTTACAGTAAATCCATATGTCTAAATCTCCAAGACAACTTATTGAAATAATGTTTCTCATTTTCTGGACAATTAACTGCAACTTTCATGTTCCGTATGTTTAAAACATTACATTCCAGTCTCTGATTGTCTGCAGGTGCTCTAGTCCTACATATATACATTTCCTTAGCTTTGTTTGAACTTAAAAACATTTATTTTTTAATGCAACAGTTCAACATTCCCCACACAAATACATCAAGATTAGTTAATAGACTGGAAAATTTAAATTATTGTTCTACTTCTGACAGTATCTAAGAAGAACCGGGCTATCATTCAGTAATTTTCATTCCATCAGTAAAATATAAAATTGTGTACTAAGCTATAATCTTCTCAAGAACTGCTTACACTTTGGCAACAGAAGTAGACATTTTACAGAAAGCAGTTAAGTAGAAGATGCTGTATAGTTAAAATTGGACATCTGTCAAAACTGTGTTGAAGTTAAATAGAAAATACGCTAAGTTAAAATTAGATTGTCTTCGCAGTTATGTAATGTGTTTTCACAAGAAGAAGATAGAGTAGAGTAAAGACAACATAAGACAATTGTAAAAGTTATGTATCTGAGCAGAGCAATGTGATATATTTAGGTTAAAAACTACACAGTGAATAGTTTTATAACCAATATAAACAACTGGAAATAATTTGGCAGACTATGGTTAGTAAAGTATGAATGATAGTTCATATCTGTATAGAGTTGAAGGACATCATCAGCATCGTTTTATTGACACCACTATCATTATAAGTGTCATGGCTGCCAAGATCTTTGCCATCAACATGGCTCTATATGATGTAACTAACAAATTTTAGCAGCCATATATATTGATGGGGGAAAATTTTGGCAACCAAGAGAGAGAGAAAGAGTTATGTTTAAAATAATTGTTTCTACTTTTGGCACAAGGCCAGCAATTATTCCAGTACATTACTGGTACTTTATTTTATCGACCTCGTAAGGATGAAAGGCAAAGTTAACTTCGGCAGGATTTGAACTCAGATCGTAAAGGGACGTAACTACGCTGGAAAGCATGTCTGACCCTCTGCCAATTCACTGGGGGTCAACCTTATTGTGTGGTATCTTGACAACCAATAATCTTTTACCATAGTCTCGGTTTGTCTCAAGACTGAATGAAATTAGGTAGACAGAAACTATGCAGAAGCCTGTTGAATGGTTTGTGCCTTTAATTCAAAGTCCTGGTTTATCACATTGTACCACACATATTCTTCTTGAGAGTTATGTTAAAGGTAAACATGTGACTAAGGAATACTCAGCCAGTTACACTGCAATTTAATGAGTAGGATACTCATTACACTTTCTTGAAACTCACGGAAGAAGTACGCATCATTAATGTTTGTGTATGTATGTGGACAACCTCCAGAGTGCTGGTGCCACAATAAAATGCATTTGGTGCACTCTGCTGAGTATGGGAATGTATATAGATGAGATGATGGTGGCTCCAGTTAAGTACTAAGTTTGTCTCCCTTGTGAGAATGGATATATATATATATATATATATATAATACAAAGACGATTTGTTAAGCTGTCATTCTGTTTATTCATTACTACCACAGAGGTAATTTATTTATTCATACAGGGGCTGGCCACTGAAGAATCAACAGCATATGTCCAGCTGGTCCTCTGTATCAAGAAAAGAAAATCTTTCTCAAAGAAGTTATTGGATTTTTCAAAACTTGAATTGTTTATGTTTTGCCGTCTGAAGAACTATAAATGTGTATAACGGATTTTAAATAAACTTGAATGAACTGAATATGGCCTCAGCTTTTTTTATTGATGTTTATATTCATATATATATTATTTTTATAACATACCTATATTTATATATATACAAAAATACACAGAGGTATGTGTTTAATCATAGGGATAGATTAAACACACACCTCTTTCTGTATTTCTCACTATATACTGTCTTATAAAGAGTCCGGAATCTATTCTTTGAGCTCATTAACGAGAGTCTTTAATTCACTGAGTTTTTTAATTTGATTTATATATATATATATATTATACATATCATTTATAGATATATATTATTTATATATGTGACAACTTGTAGTTAACAACAACAAACTCCATTCTTTACAACAACAATTACAATCACTATATTTTGTAAAACCAGAATTTTCTCTCCCATTTACCAAATGAAAATGGTGGGAATGTATGAATTGTTCCAAGTCAGATGACCTTCTTACTATTATTAGCAAATATAATATGGACCCAGAGATAAGTGCAATGGGTTATTGTTCTGCTTCAGTGAAATATTATTAAAAGCAGCTTAAGACTTTTTAATAAAGTTCATTATTATTGTGAACAGTCACATGACAGATAACATCTGTTTCTACATACCCAGAGTACGACTGGTATTGGACTATTAGATGAAACAACATTTAGTATTAATGTTTTTGAAACTTGTTGGGTTCTCATCAGAAGAGATGTACATCATCTAAAACACCCGCAAGGAAATACGTAACTGAAGGGCTTATATACTCTATCACTTATAGTAGTGTCCTGAAATGTCTCTGCTAATTTGTATATTATTAGTGCTCAGGTTGGTTATTAATTAAGATATATTAAGTTGTCTGCTAAGAGACTGATTATTTTGGGTGTTTAGTACATAACTATATATATATATAGTTATGTACTAAACAGCCAAAATAACATATATGTTATTGTGGTTAAATAGTGAATCTTGTTACTCTGGAGTTTCACCTGCCTCTCACAAGATCATCAGACATATATATATATATACACACACATATATACACACATATACACACACAGACATATATATATACACACACACACATACATATATATATATACACACAGACATATATGTATATACACACACGCACAGACATATATATATATATACACACACACAGACATATATATATATATACACACACACAGACATATATATATATATACACACACATATATATATATATACATACATACACACAGGCATATATATATATATATATATACACACACAGACATATACATATATATACACAGACATATATATATATATACACACATATGTATATACACACACACACAGACATATATATATACACACACACAGACATATGTATATACACACATATACACACATACACACAGACATATATATATATATAATTTATTAGTGAAGCAGGTTACATCACATAAGCACATGTGTCAGTAAAATGTGTCACATCATATCAACACCACATGCATCAGTGAAGAGGGTCATATCACATTATCAGCGCCACATGTGTCAATTTGACAGGGAGCTCAACAAGTTCCCTTAGTTCTAAAGCAGATACAGTTGAGTGATGGCAGCGGTGGTGGTGGTGACATATCTGTATGGCAGCGGTGGTGGTGATGACATATCTGTATGGCAGCGGTGGTGGTGATGACATATCTGTATGGCAGCGGTGGTGGTGGTGACATATCTGTATGGCAGCGGTGGTGGTGGTGACATATCTGTATGGCAGCGGTGGTGGTGATGACATATCTGTATGGCAGCGGTGGTGGTGATGACATATCTGTATGGCAGCGGTGGTGGTGATGACATATCTGTATGGCAGCGGTGGTGGTGGTGATGACATATCTGTATGGCAGCGGTGGTGGTGGTGATGACATATCTGTATGGCAGCGGTGGTGGTGATGACATATCTGTATGGCAGCGGTGGTGGTGATGACATATCTGTATGGCAGCGGTGGTGGTGGTGACATATCTGTATGGCAGCGGTGGTGGTGATGACATATCTGTATGGCAGCGGTGGTGGTGATGACATATCTGTATGGCAGCGGTGGTGGTGATGACATATCTGTATGGCAGCGGTGGTGGTGGTGACATATCTGTATGGCAGCGGTGGTGGTGATGACATATCTGTATGGCAGCGGTGGTGGTGATGACATATCTGTATGGCAGCGGTGGTGGTGATGACATATCTGTATGGCAGCGGTGGTGGTGATGACATATCTGTATGGCAGCGGTGGTGGTGATGACATATCTGTATGGCAGCGGTGGTGGTGATGACATATCTGTATGGCAGCGGTGGTGGTGATGACATATCTGTATGGCAGCGGTGGTGGTGATGACATATCTGTATGGCAGCGGTGGTGGTGATGACATATCTGTATGGCAGCGGTGGTGGTGGTGACATATCTGTATGGAACTACAGAAATGACTCATTGCTTTATAATTTTGGATAGAATTCCACCCCAAGGGAAAGCTATCTGTGATAAAGCAGTATCTTATTCCGAGGAAGATATGTTTCTGATCATGTTACAGAAACTGAAGATAAAACCCCACCAACCTCCTCCCACCACTCCATAGATCCTGCGATTTGGAAAAGGAAAAATGATTAAAAAAATGTTTATCCCTAAACCAGAAGCCTAAAGAATAATTTGGTCCTTAACCCATTAACATTTACATTACTCTATATTTACTATTGTATTTTCATGGTAAAGGCTTTACCTCACATAATATCTCACATAACATTTACATTACTCTATATTTACTATTGTATTTTCATGGTAAAGGCTTTACCTCACATAATATCTCACATAACATTTACATTACTCTATATTTACTATTGTATTTTCATGGTAAAGGCTTTACCTCACATAATATCTCACATAACATTTACATTACTCTACATATACTATTGTATTTTCACAGTAAAGGCTTTACCTCACATAATATCTCACATAACATTTACATTACTCTATATTTACTATTGTATTTTCATGGTAAAGGCTTTACCTCACATAATATCTCACATAACATTTACATTACTCTATATTTACTATTGTATTTTCATGGTAAAGGCTTTACCTCACATAATATCTCACATAACATTTACATTACTCTATATTTACTATTGTATTTTCATGGTAAAGGCTTTACCTCACATAATATCTCACATAACATTTACATTACTCTATATTTACTATTGTATTTTCATGGTAAAGGCTTTACCTCACATAATATCTCACATAACATTTACATTACTCTATATTTACTATTGTATTTTCATGGTAAAGGCTTTACCTCACATAATATCTCACATAACATTTACATTACTCTATATTTACTATTGTATTTTCATGGTAAAGGCTTTACCTCACATAATATCTCACATAACATTTACATTACTCTATATTTACTATTGTATTTTCATGGTAAAGGCTTTACCTCACATAATATCTCACATAACATTTACATTACTCTATATTTACTATTGTATTTTCATGGTAAAGGCTTTACCTCACATAATATCTCACATAACATTTACATTACTCTATATTTACTATTGTATTTTCATGGTAAAGGCTTTACCTCTCATAATACCTCACATAACATTTACATTACTCTATATTTACTATTGTATTTTCATGGTAAAGGCTTTACCTCACATAATACCTCACATAACATTTACATTACTCTATATTTACTATTGTATTTTCATGGTAAAGGCTTTACCTCACATAATACCTCACATAACATTTACATTACTCTATATTTACTATTGTATTTTCATGGTAAAGGCTTTACCTCTCATAATACCTCACATAACATTTACATTACTCTATATTTACTATTGTATTTTCATGGTAAAGGCTTTACCTCACATAATACCTCACATAATATCAAATCTATGAGATTTTAATGTTATTTATTTTGGTATTACAATACCTTAACATTAGTGAGGGTGGCCAGTTACAGCCGGTTTAAATAGAAAAGGGTGAGAGAATTCTGGCCGGATCTAAAGAGTTAAACCAAACATCAAATGAAAGTCTCTCAATGTGGATGAAAGTCTCTCAATGTGGATGAAAGTCTCTCAGGGTACAATGAAAGTCTCTCAAGGTGGATGAAAGTCTCTCAAGGTGGATGAAAGTCTCTCAGGGTACAATGAAAGTCTCTCAAGGTGGATGAAAGTCTCTCAAGGTGGATGAAAGTCTCTCAATGTGGATGAAAGTCTCTCAAGGTGGATGAAAGTCTCTCAATGTGGATGAAAGTCTCTCAAGGTGGATGAAAGTCTCTCAAGGTGGATGAAAGTCTCTCAAGGTGGATGAAAGTCTCTCAATGTGGATGAAAGTCTCTCAAGGTGGATGAAAGTCTCTCAAGGTGGATGAAAGTCTCTCAAGGTGGATGAAAGTCTCTCAGGGTACATGAAAGTCTCTCAATGTGGATGAAAGTCTCTCAATGTGGATGAAAGTCTCTCAAGGTGGATGAAAGTCTCTCAAGGTGGATGAAAGTCTCTCAAGGTGGATGAAAGTCTCTCAAGGTGGATGAAAGTCTCTCAGGGTGGATGACAGTCTCTCAATGTGGATGAAAGTCTCTCAGGGTACATGAAAGTCTCTCAAGGTGGATGAAAGTCTCTCAAGGTGGATGAAAGTCTCTCAAGGTGGATGAAAGTCTCTCAAGGTGGATGAAAGTCTCTCAATGTGGATGAAAGTCTCTCAGGGTACATGAAAGTCTCTCAAGGTGGATGAAAGTCTCTCAAGGTGGATGAAAGTCTCTCAAGGTGGATGAAAGTCTCTCAAGGTGGATGAAAGTCTCTCAAGGTGGATGACAGTCTCTCAGGGTGGATGACAGTCTCTCAGGGTGGATGACAGTCTCTCAGGGTGGATGAAGGTCTCTCAGGGTGGATGAAAGTCTCTCAGGGTGGATGACAGTCTCTCAGGGTGGATGAAAGTCTCTCAATGTGGATGAAAGTCTCTCAAGGTGGATGAAAGTCTCTCAAGGTGGATGAAAGTCTCTCAATGTGGATGAAAGTCTCTCAAGGTGGATGAAAGTCTCTCAGGGTGGATGAAAGTCTCTCAATGTGGATGAAAGTCTCTCAGGGTACATGAAAGTCTCTCAATGTGGATGAAAGTCTCTCAAGGTGGATGAAAGTCTCTCAAGGTGGATGAAAGTCTCTCAGGGTGGATGAAAGTCTCTCAATGTGGATGAAAGTCTCTCAGGGTACATGAAAGTCTCTCAAGGTGGATGAAAGTCTCTCAAGGTGGATGAAAGTCTCTCAAGGTGGATGAAAGTCTCTCAGGGTGGATGAAAGTCTCTCAATGTGGATGAAAGTCTCTCAGGGTACATGAAAGTCTCTCAAGGTGGATGAAAGTCTCTCAATGTGGATGAAAGTCTCTCAAGGTGGATGAAAGTCTCTCAATGTGGATGAAAGTCTCTCAAGGTGGATGAAAGTCTCTCAAGGTGGATGAAAGTCTCTCAGGGTGGATGAAAGTCTCTCAATGTGGATGAAAGTCTCTCAGGGTACATGAAAGTCTCTCAAGGTGGATGAAAGTCTCTCAAGGTGGATGAAAGTCTCTCAAGGTGGATGAAAGTCTCTCAAGGTGGATGAAAGTCTCTCAAGGTGGATGAAAGTCTCTCAAGGTGGATGAAAGTCTCTCAAGGTGGATGAAAGTCTCTCAAGGTGGATGAAAGTCTCTCAAGGTGGATGAAAGTCTCTCAAGGTGGATGAAAGTCTCTCAATGTGGATGAAAGTCTCTCAAGGTGGATGAAAGTCTCTCAAGGTGGATGAAAGTCTCTCAAGGTGGATGAAAGTCTCTCAAGGTGGATGAAAGTCTCTCAATGTGGATGAAAGTCTCTCAAGGTGGATGAAAGTCTCTCAAGGTGGATGAAAGTCTCTCAATGTGGATGAAAGTCTCTCAAGGTGGATGAAAGTCTCTCAAGGTGGATGAAAGTCTCTCAAGGTGGATGAAAGTCTCTCAAGGTGGATGAAAGTCTCTCAAGGTGGATGAAAGTCTCTCAAGGTGGATGAAAGTCTCTCAAGGTGGATGAAAGTCTCTCAAGGTGGATGAAAGTCTCTCAAGGTGGATGAAAGTCTCTCAAGGTGGATGAAAGTCTCTCAATGTGGATGAAAGTCTCTCAAGGTGGATGAAAGTCTCTCAAGGTGGATGAAAGTCTCTCAAGGTGGATGAAAGTCTCTCAAGGTGGATGAAAGTCTCTCAAGGTGGATGAAAGTCTCTCAATGTGGATGAAAGTCTCTCAAGGTGGATGAAAGTCTCTCAAGGTGGATGAAAGTCTCTCAAGGTGGATGAAAGTCTCTCAATGTGGATGAAAGTCTCTCAAGGTGGATGAAAGTCTCTCAAGGTGGATGACAGTCTCTCAGGGTGGATGACAGTCTCTCAGGGTGGATGACAGTCTCTCAGGGTGGATGAAGGTCTCTCAGGGTGGATGAAAGTCTCTCAGGGTGGATGACAGTCTCTCAGGGTGGATGAAAGTCTCTCAATGTGGATGAAAGTCTCTCAAGGTGGATGAAAGTCTCTCAAGGTGGATGAAAGTCTCTCAGGGTGGATGAAAGTCTCTCAAGGTGGAGGACAGTCTCTCAATGTGGATGAAAGTCTCTCAAGGTGGATGAAAGTCTCTCAAGGTGGATGAAAGTCTCTCAGGGTGGATGAAAGTCTCTCAATGTGGATGAAAGTCTCTCAAGGTGGATGAAAGTCTCTCAATGTGGATGAAAGTCTCTCAATGTGGATGAAAGTCTCTCAGGGTGGATGAAAGTCTCTCAATGTGGATGAAAGTCTCTCAATGTGGATGAAAGTCTCTCAAGGTGGATGAAAGTCTCTCAAGGTGGATGAAAGTCTCTCAAGGTGGATGAAAGTCTCTCAAGGTGGATGAAAGTCTCTCAGGGTGGATGAAAGTCTCTCAATGTGGATGAAAGTCTCTCAATGTGGATGAAAGTCTCTCAATGTGGATGAAAGTCTCTCAGGGTGGATGAAAGTCTCTCAATGTGGATGAAAGTCTCTCAATGTGGATGAAAGTCTCTCAAGGTGGATGAAAGTCTCTCAAGGTGGATGAAAGTCTCTCAAGGTGGATGAAAGTCTCTCAAGGTGGATGAAAGTCTCTCAGGGTGGATGAAAGTCTCTCAAGGTGGATGAAAGTCTCTCAGGGTGGATGAAAGTCTCTCAGGGTGGATGAAAGTCTCTCAATGTGGATGAAAGTCTCTCAATGTGGATGAAAGTCTCTCAAGGTGGATGAAAGTCTCTCAAGGTGGATGAAAGTCTCTCAAGGTGGATGAAAGTCTCTCAAGGTGGATGAAAGTCTCTCAGGGTGGATGACAGTCTCTCAATGTGGATGAAAGTCTCTCAAGGTGGATGAAAGTCTCTCAATGTGGATGAAAGTCTCTCAATGTGGATGAAAGTCTCTCAGGGTGGATGAAAGTCTCTCAATGTGGATGAAAGTCTCTCAATGTGGATGAAAGTCTCTCAAGGTGGATGAAAGTCTCTCAAGGTGGATGAAAGTCTCTCAAGGTGGATGAAAGTCTCTCAAGGTGGATGAAAGTCTCTCAGGGTGGATGAAAGTCTCTCAATGTGGATGAAAGTCTCTCAATGTGGATGAAAGTCTCTCAATGTGGATGAAAGTCTCTCAGGGTGGATGAAAGTCTCTCAATGTGGATGAAAGTCTCTCAATGTGGATGAAAGTCTCTCAAGGTGGATGAAAGTCTCTCAAGGTGGATGAAAGTCTCTCAAGGTGGATGAAAGTCTCTCAAGGTGGATGAAAGTCTCTCAGGGTGGATGAAAGTCTCTCAAGGTGGATGAAAGTCTCTCAGGGTGGATGAAAGTCTCTCAGGGTGGATGAAAGTCTCTCAATGTGGATGAAAGTCTCTCAATGTGGATGAAAGTCTCTCAAGGTGGATGAAAGTCTCTCAAGGTGGATGAAAGTCTCTCAAGGTGGATGAAAGTCTCTCAAGGTGGATGAAAGTCTCTCAGGGTGGATGAAAGTCTCTCAGGGTGGATGAAAGTCTCTCAAGGTGGATGAAAGTCTCTCAGGGTGGATGAAAGTCTCTCAGGGTGGATGAAAGTCTCTCAATGTGGATGAAAGTCTCTCAATGTGGATGAAAGTCTCTCAAGGTGGATGAAAGTCTCTCAAGGTGGATGAAAGTCTCTCAAGGTGGATGAAAGTCTCTCAAGGTGGATGAAAGTCTCTCAAGGTGGATGAAAGTCTCTCAGGGTGGATGAAAGTCTCTCAGGGTGGATGAAAGTCTCTCAATGTGGATGAAAGTCTCTCAAGGTGGATGAAAGTCTCTCAATGTGGATGAAAGTCTCTCAATGTGGATGAAAGTCTCTCAATGTGGATGAAAGTCTCTCAATGTGGATGAAAGTCTCTCAAGGTGGATGAAAGTCTCTCAAGGTGGATGAAAGTCTCTCAATGTGGATGAAAGTCTCTCAATGTGGATGAAAGTCTCTCAAGGTGGATGAAAGTCTCTCAAGGTGGATGAAAGTCTCTCAAGGTGGATGAAAGTCTCTCAAGGTGGATGAAAGTCTCTCAATGTGGATGAAAGTCTCTCAATGTGGATGAAAGTCTCTCAAGGTGGATGAAAGTCTCTCAAGGTGGATGAAAGTCTCTCAAGGTGGATGAAAGTCTCTCAAGGTGGATGAAAGTCTCTCAGGGTGGATGAAAGTCTCTCAGGGTGGATGAAAGTCTCTCAATGTGGATGAAAGTCTCTCAAGGTGGATGAAAGTCTCTCAATGTGGATGAAAGTCTCTCAATGTGGATGAAAGTCTCTCAAGGTGGATGAAAGTCTCTCAAGGTGGATGAAAGTCTCTCAATGTGGATGAAAGTCTCTCAGGGTGGATGAAAGTCTCTCAATGTGGATGAAAGTCTCTCAAGGTGGATGAAAGTCTCTCAAGGTGGATGAAAGTCTCTCAGGGTGGATGACAGTCTCTCAATGTGGATGAAAGTCTCTCAATGTGGATGAAAGTCTCTCAATGTGGATGAAAGTCTCTCAGGGTGGATGAAAGTCTCTCAATGTGGATGAAAGTCTCTCAAGGTGGATGAAAGTCTCTCAATGTGGATGAAAGTCTCTCAGGGTGGATGAAAGTCTCTCAATGTGGATGAAAGTCTCTCAATGTGGATGAAAGTCTCTCAATGTGGATGAAAGTCTCTCAGGGTGGATGAAAGTCTCTCAATGTGGATGAAAGTCTCTCAGGGTGGATGAAAGTCTCTCAATGTGGATGAAAGTCTCTCAATGTGGATGAAAGTCTCTCAATGTGGATGAAAGTCTCTCAGGGTGGATGAAAGTCTCTCAATGTGGATGAAAGTCTCTCAATGTGGATGAAAGTCTCTCAATGTGGATGAAAGTCTCTCAGGGTGGATGACAGTCTCTCAAGGTGGATGACAGTCTCTCAGGGTGGATGAAAGTCTCTCAGGGTGGATGACAGTCTCTCAGGGTGGATGAAAGTCTCTCAGGGTGGATGACAGTCTCTCAATGTGGATGAAGGTCTCTCAGGGTGGATGAAAGTCTCTCAGGGTGGATGACAGTCTCTCAGGGTGGATGAAAGTCTCTCAGGGTGGATGAAAGTCTCTCAATGTGGATGAAAGTCTCTCAATGTGGATGAAAGTCTCTCAGGGTGGATGACAGTCTCTCAAGGTGGATGAAAGTCTCTCAATGTGGATGAAAGTCTCTCAATGTGGATGAAAGTCTCTCAGGGTGGATGACAGTCTCTCAAGGTGGATGAAAGTCTCTCAAGGTGGATGAAAGTCTCTCAATGTGGATGAAAGTCTCTCAATGTGGATGAAAGTCTCTCAGGGTGGATGACAGTCTCTCAAGGTGGATGAAAGTCTCTCAGGGTGGATGACAGTCTCTCAATGTGGATGAAAGTCTCTCAGGGTGGATGAAAGTCTCTCAATGTGGATGAAAGTCTCTCAGGGTGGATGAAAGTCTCTCAAGGTGGATGAAAGTCTCTCAGGGTGGATGAAAGTCTCTCAATGTGGATGAAAGTCTCTCAGGGTGGATGAAAGTCTCTCAAGGTGGATGAAAGTCTCTCAGGGTGGATGAAAGTCTCTCAATGTGGATGAAAGTCTCTCAGGGTGGATGAAAGTCTCTCAAGGTGGATGAAAGTCTCTCAGGGTGGATGACAGTCTCTCAATGTGGATGAAAGTCTCTCAATGTGGATGAAAGTCTCTCAGGGTGGATGACAGTCTCTCAAGGTGGATGAAAGTCTCTCAATGTGGATGAAAGTCTCTCAATGTGGATGAAAGTCTCTCAGGGTGGATGACAGTCTCTCAAGGTGGATGAAAGTCTCTCAGGGTGGATGAAAGTCTCTCAATGTGGATGAAAGTCTCTCAATGTGGATGAAAGTCTCTCAATGTGGATGAAAGTCTCTCAATGTAGATGAAAGTCTCTCAATGTGGATGAAAGTCTCTCAGGGTGGATGACAGTCTCTCAAGGTGGATGAAAGTCTCTCAATGTGGATGAAAGTCTCTCAGGGTGGATGACAGTCTCTCAAGGTGGATGAAAGTCTCTCAATGTGGATGAAAGTCTCTCAATGTGGATGAAAGTCTCTCAGGGTGGATGACAGTCTCTCAAGGT
Source organism: Eledone cirrhosa (assembly GCA_964016885.1). Classification (NCBI taxonomy): domain Eukaryota; kingdom Metazoa; phylum Mollusca; class Cephalopoda; order Octopoda; family Eledonidae; genus Eledone; species Eledone cirrhosa. Next base: position 6,968,279 of record OZ024750.1, on the reverse strand, counting down.
GGATGAAAGTCTCTCAGGGTGGATGAAAGTCTCTCAATGTGGATGAAAGTCTCTCAGGGTGGATGAAAGTCTCTCAAGGTGGATGAAAGTCTCTCAGGGTGGATGACAGTCTCTCAATGTGGATGAAAGTCTCTCAATGTGGATGAAAGTCTCTCAGGGTGGATGACAGTCTCTCAAGGTGGATGAAAGTCTCTCAATGTGGATGAAAGTCTCTCAGGGTGGATGACAGTCTCTCAAGGTGGATGAAAGTCTCTCAATGTGGATGAAAGTCTCTCAGGGTGGATGACAGTCTCTCAATGTGGATGAAAGTCTCTCAATGTGGATGAAAGTCTCTCAGGGTGGATGACAGTCTCTCAAGGTGGATGAAAGTCTCTCAAGGTGGATGAAAGTCTCTCAATGTGGATGAAAGTCTCTCAATGTGGATGAAAGTCTCTCAATGTGGATGAAAGTCTCTCAAGGTGGATGAAAGTCTCTCAAGGTGGATGAAAGTCTCTCAATGTGGATGAAAGTCTCTCAAGGTGGATGAAAGTCTCTCAATGTGGATGAAAGTCTCTCAATGTGGATGAAAGTCTCTCAGGGTGGATGACAGTCTCTCAAGGTGGATGAAAGTCTCTCAAGGTGGATGAAAGTCTCTCAATGTGGATGAAAGTCTCTCAATGTGGATGAAAGTCTCTCAATGTGGATGAAAGTCTCTCAGGGTGGATGACAGTCTCTCAAGGTGGATGAAAGTCTCTCAAGGTGGATGAAAGTCTCTCAATGTGGATGAAAGTCTCTCAATGTGGATGAAAGTCTCTCAGGGTGGATGACAGTCTCTCAAGGTGGATGAAAGTCTCTCAAGGTGGATGAAAGTCTCTCAAGGTGGATGAAAGTCTCTCAGGGTGGATGAAAGTCTCTCAAGGTGGATGAAAGTCTCTCAATGTGGATGAAAGTCTCTCAATGTGGATGAAAGTCTCTCAGGGTGGATGACAGTCTCTCAAGGTGGATGAAAGTCTCTCAAGGTGGATGAAAGTCTCTCAATGTGGATGAAAGTCTCTCAGGGTGGATGAAAGTCTCTCAATGTGGATGAAAGTCTCTCAATGTGGATGAAAGTCTCTCAAGGTGGATGAAAGTCTCTCAATGTGGATGAAAGTCTCTCAATGTGGATGAAAGTCTCTCAGGGTGGATGACAGTCTCTCAAGGTGGATGAAAGTCTCTCAGGGTGGATGAAAGTCTCTCAATGTGGATGAAAGTCTCTCAGGGTGGATGAAAGTCTCTCAATGTGGATGAAAGTCTCTCAATGTGGATGAAAGTCTCTCAGGGTGGATGACAGTCTCTCAAGGTGGATGAAAGTCTCTCAAGGTGGATGACAGTCTCTCAATGTGGATGAAAGTCTCTCAAGGTGGATGACAGTCTCTCAATGTGGATGAAAGTCTCTCAATGTGGATGAAAGTCTCTCAGGGTGGATGACAGTCTCTCAAGGTGGATGAAAGTCTCTCAATGTGGATGAAAGTCTCTCAGGGTGGATGACAGTCTCTCAAGGTGGATGAAAGTCTCTCAGGGTGGATGAAAGTCTCTCAATGTGGATGAAAGTCTCTCAGGGTGGATGAAAGTCTCTCAATGTGGATGAAAGTCTCTCAATGTGGATGAAAGTCTCTCAGGGTGGATGACAGTCTCTCAAGGTGGATGAAAGTCTCTCAAGGTGGATGACAGTCTCTCAATGTGGATGAAAGTCTCTCAGGGTGGATGACAGTCTCTCAAGGTGGATGAAAGTCTCTCAAGGTGGATGAAAGTCTCTCAATGTGGATGAAAGTCTCTCAAGGTGGATGAAAGTCTCTCAAGGTGGATGAAAGTCTCTCAGGGTGGATGACAGTCTCTCAAGGTGGATGAATGTTTTTATTTTTGTTTTTTATTGACCTTAATAAATTACCACAAACAAATTGCAAAGTTAGATTAAAAAGCTGGTAGTTAGTAGTTGCAGAATGTTATATATTTGACGGGTAAACAGTTATATCATGTTTCCCAATGTTGAAACCAACTAACTCATGAATTCAGAATAAAAGAATACCTCATTAAAACACATTACTAATAATAAAAAATGTTTATTTAGCACTGAATAAATACTTTCATTGCTTACATCAATTACATAGACATGTTAATATCTTATACGGTTACTAAGAAATGAGATTATCTATCTATGTATATATACTATATAATATAGAAATGGCTTCTACAGGACTAGAACTGTTTTAGTCAAAGGAAATCATCGGGAAATCCTGTAGAAGCCATTTCGATATTAAATATTGTATATACTCTACTATGTATTAAGTACCTTACTTACTGTGGTTACCCCCGATTGAACCTGGGATACACACACACACATATCATCATCATCAACGTTTAACGTCCGTGTTCCACGCCCGCATGGGTTTGGACGGGGGTTTTCCCACTTGAGGCAAGAGTGATTGTCTTGCTCGCATAGGACTGTCTGGCGGGTTTTCTACAGTTGGATGCCCTTCCTAACACCAACCACATTTACAGTGTGGGTCTGGGAGGTTTTTACCGTGTTGCCTACACGGCCACATTACAGCGTGGACTGTGTGTTTTTTTGTCGTGACACCTACACGATCTCATTTGTTTCGGCCTGGATGTTGTGGCACCAACATAACTTTACATTGAACGGGGTGGTGTGGATCGGGTGGGGGTGGTGGGACGGGGGTGTGTTTTGTTAGAGATGCCTACTGATTGTAGTAGGTTTTACTTTGTATTTTAGGTAAGGCGGGTCTTCTCTATTACTGAGTACCGCCAAAGGTCTCGGTCCATATATATATATATATTAGAAAGTGAGGTTTTTTTACAAAATGAAAAATAACTGAGGTGTCCTACACGAGTGGAAGTATAAAGAAAAAAAGATGAAATCAAAAATGCAACTGGAGTCTTATTTAAAAAAAATATATATATTTATTTGGTTCCTTTACCGGTTTCGCAGTTCTTCTGCTTTTCAAAAGTAGAGTTGAGATGGAGGGTCTGTGGTTTTTCCCACATCTGGGATACACACACTATATATATATATATATATAGAGAGAGAGAGAGAGGCTCAGTGGCTGTGAGGTTAAGGTAGTAGGCTTTAACCTCCATGATTTATATGTTCAAACCTTGCTACAGTCTGTCTTTTAATTTGTCTAAGTCTAATGTAGATGCAGCATGACTAATTGGTTAATAGGTTTGCTCTGAAATCCTAAAGTTCCAGGTTCAATCCCACAATGTGGAGGCTGTGAAGGTGTGTGACTTAGTGGTTAGAGACTTGGATTCACAAATATATTACCTGTAATATACTTGAATATAAGACCACTTATAATACATATTAACTGTAACATAGTTGAATATAAGGCCACTACAATACATATTAACTGTAATATAGTTGAATATAAGACCACTTATAATATATATTAACTGTAATATAGTGGAATATAAGAACACTAAAACATACAAACTGTAATATAGTTGAATATAAGACCACTTATAATATATATATTAACTGTAACATAGTTGAATATAAGACCACTACAATACATATTACTGTAATATAGTTGAATAAAAGACCACTTATAATATATATATTAACTGTAACATAGTTGAATATAAGACCACTACAATACATATTACTGTAATATAGTTGAATAAAAGACCACTTATAATATATATATTAACTGTAATATAGTTGAATATAAGACCAATACAACATACAGACTGTAATATAGTTGAATATAAGACCATCACAATACATATTAACCATAATACAGTTGAATATAAGACCACAACAACATATTAACTGTAATATAGTTGAATATAAGACCACTTATAATACATATTATCATGACTGTGAGAACAAGACTCTCCCCTGGACAGGATGCCAGTCCATAACAGGCTTAAACCTCCAGCTGATTATATTGGAGCCATGTTTTGTTTAAGAACACACAACACAACCCAGGAATCGAATCCATGACATTTTACCACTAAACCACGTGCCTCCACATTCATTGTAGGTGAATGATTTTATATGCATATGGCTGTATATTTATGTGTGTGTGTTTATATTCTCCCCAATTGTCTGTATAGAAGAATCTAAAATAAAACTAAATAGACATTATATGATTATATATATATATAAAACGAAGGAAGTGTGGTAAGGAACCAGATGGACCATAACGCACCAGAGTACTCAATACTTAGGGTAGTAGAATGGGTAATAGAAAAATGTTTAACCCCGATGGCAGAGCTCAAGCCGTTTCGACGGCTATTTTTGGTTTAGAAATAGCCGTCGAAACGGCTTGAGCTCTGCTGTTGGGGTTAAACATTTTCCTATATATATACATATATATATATATATATATATATATATTATCATTTAACTTAGGCTTTTCCTGCTAGCAAGGGTACATACATACATATATATATATATTGAGATTCCTGATGATTTCTAATGAATGAAACAGTTCTAGTCCTGTAGAATCTCATCTATATTAAAACTGTTATACTCTGCTATGTATTGAGTACCTTACTTACTGTGGTTACCTCCGATTCAACCCGGAATAACGTATATATATATATATATATATATAGTATAAAAAAACGAAAAATCAGTGATGCATCTGGACTCAGTTTATTGCGTGTTACAATTGTTTTGCCGGCAGGTAGCTCGAGACAGGATCACTGCATGGATCTGGCTGATTCTACGGCTGCAGGTTCCTTCGGACACAGGCAATTCGTTCAGAGCAAATTTTCTCACTGGGGTGTTATCGTCAAAAAACGCCTTCAAAAAAACATCTGGAGGAGTCCAGATGTATCACTGACTTTTCGTTTTTTTTATACTATCCACACTCTGCTCTGTATGAATATTGAGTGCTAATTTTGGCATACCGCCTATGGAAGCGCCATAGCTACCATTATACACACGTGTATATATATATATATATATATATATATATATATATATATATATATATATATGTGTGGGTATGTGTGTACGTATATGTGGGTATGTGTGTGTGTGTGTGTACGTATATGTGGGTATGTGTGAAAGGGAAAGGGTTAGTGTAATACAGAGATAGAAAGGAGAGAGAAGGGCCCAGTTGGGGGGGGGGGGGGTCACAGCTCCAATTGTATAAAGGACACACAATATCATTACAGTTGTAGTGGAAGGAAGAAATGATGTGTGATCAGCTGCCAGGGACTTAAGGTTTAGTTTTAGGGTGGTGGCAGGAGGAGCAGGAAGAGGAGGAGGAGGAGATAAGTGCAGAGTTATTGTTGTTGATGTTGTTGTGGTGGTGGTGGTGGTTGTGGTGGTGGTGGTGGTGGTGGTGGTACAGCAGGAAATGTTAAGTGTGTGTGTGTGTTTATGAGAAAGAGGTGAGTGGCGGTGGTGGCCTACATGGTGGTGTTGGTGGTGGTGGTGGTGTTGGTGGTGGTGTTGGTGGTGGTGGTGGTGGTGGTGGTGGTGGTGGTACAGCAGGAAATGTTAAGTGTGTGTGTGTGTTTATGAGAAAGAGGTGAGTGGCGGTGGTGGCCTATGTGGTGGGGGTGGCCTATGTGGTGGTGGTGGTGGCCTATGTGGTGGGGGTGGGGGTCTATGTGGTGGTGGTGGTGGCCTATGTGGTGGTGGTGGTGGTGGCCTATGTGGTGGGGGTGGGGGTCTATGTGGTGGTGGTGGTGGCCTATGTGGTGGTGGTGGTGGTGGCCTATGTGGTGGTGGTGGTGTAAAGGCAGGGCAGCTGATAAAAGGTGCTCCCTAAAATAGGAAGTGTTGACTGAGGAAACATGTAAGACCTGCTATTATAATATTAATAATTGTGATAGTTGTTGTTGTTGTTGTTGTTGTTGTTGTTGTTGTTGTTGTTGTTGTTGTTGTTGTTGTTGACTGCCTTGCTGACATTTTATGAATAAAAAGCTGAACAAATACCTCTACAACTACTACTACTGCTACCACCACTACTATTACTACTACTCCCACTATCACCACCACTACTATTACTACTACTACCACCACCACCACCACTACTGCTATCACCACTACTACTACCACCACCACCACTATCACCACTATCACCACCACCACTATCACCACCACTACTACTACTACTACTGCTATCACCACTACCACTACTACTACTGCTATCACCACTATCACCACCACCACCACCACCACTACTTGAACACCAAGTAAAATATAATTCAGCAATATATATAAACTGACAGGTGATAACGATGATGATGATAACAACAACAAGACATAGACATGGCCGCCACTGGGGGGGGGGGGGGGTAGGAACAGGTGTTCTCGTAAAAATGGGAGTAAAATTATTTCAAATAACAAAACAAAACCTGGAATAGTGATGAGGGTGTGGTGGGGATGAGGGTGGTGGTGGTGGTGGGATGTGTGTGGTGGTGGTGGGATGGCGGTGGTGTGTGTGGTGGGGGTTATACTGTCCCACTCCCTGCTTCCCCTTAATCCTTTCTCCCAAGCTGCTGGTCCCTTGGTGGTGGTGATGGTGGGGGTTATATCTTACTATCCTACTCGCTCCCTCTTCTAATCCTTTCTCCCAAGCTACTTGGCCCTTTGAGGATGGAGGAGGTAGTGGTGGTGGTGGGGTTATATCTTACTGTTCCCCCCCCCCCCCCCTAGTCCCTTCACTACCCTGTCATTATGTACTGTTATTTATGTTGGTTGCTAACACACACTCCCCCTACACACACACCCCTCCACACACACACACCCCTCCACACACACACACACCTTACTATTACCCACCCCTCCCCCTCTGACATACTGATGATGAAAATGACCACAATGATGATGAACATGATGATGATGATACTGACAATAACAATAAGACTCCCCCAAAAAAGATTGAAGAATAGACGAGTTGCTCCAGCATGGCCCCAGCTAGCCACCAGTATAAATAAGTAATGGGGCTGAATGAAGTTAAACGGTGACCGAGCAGCCATGAACAGACAGACATATTCTCAAAACTCCCCCTCCTCATCCCTTGATCCAGTACATTATATATGTACCAGTAATACACTGGGTATTTGCTGGCCTTGTGGCAAAAGTAGAAACAATTATATCTGTACTGTACTATATATAATATATATCACATATTATATATGTACTGTACTATATATAATATATATCACATGTTATATCTGTACTGTACTATATATAATATATATCACATGTTATATATGTACTGTACTATATATAATATATATCACATGTTATATATGTACTGTACTATATATAATATATATCACATGTTATATCTGTACTGTACTATATATAATATATATCACATGTTATATCTGTACTGTACTATATATAATATATATCACATGTTATATCTGTACTGTACTATATATAATATATATCACATGTTATATATGTACTGTACTATATATAATATATATCACATGTTATATATGTACTGTACTATATAATATATATCACATGTTATATATGTACTGTACTATATATAATATATATCACATGTTATATATGTACTGTACTATATATAATATATATCACATGTTATATATGTACTGTACTATATATAATATATATCACATGTTATATCTGTACTGTACTATATATAATATATATCACATGTTATATATGTACTGTACTATATATAATATATATCACATGTTATATATGTACTGTACTATATATAATATATATCACATGTTATATATGTACTGTACTATATATAATATATATCACATGTTATATATGTACTGTACTATATATAATATATATCACATATTATATATGTACTGTACTATATATAATATATATCACATGTTATATATGTACTGTACTATATATAATATATATCACATGTTATATATGTACTGTACTATATATAATATATATCACATGTTATATCTGTACTGTACTATATATAATATATATCACATATTATATATGTACTGTACTATATATAATATATATCACATATTATATATGTACTGTACTATATATAATATATATCACATATTATATATGTACTGTACTATATATAATATATATCACATGTTATATATGTACTGTACTATATATAATATATATCTATATGTTATATAGATATAACATGTTTATATCACATGTCTATACTATACACTATATATATCACATATCTATATAGATATTAATTAACTTAATATCACACCAGTACAAGGTACAATATACATCACATGTCTATATAGATATATCATATCACATGTCTGTCTGTACTATATATAATATATATCACATGTCTAAAGGATATAAAATAACTTTATATTACATGTTTGATATCACTCTATACTCTATACTATATACAATATACATCAAGTCTATATAGATATAAAATAACTTAATATCACATGACTGATATCACACCTCTATACTATATACAATATACATCCAGTCTATATAGATATAAAATAACTTAATATGACATGATGGATAGATATAAAATATATATTCATATCACATGTCAGTACAATATACAATACATACCTAAATAGATATAGAATATATATTCATATCACATGATTGTATAGAGATAACTATCTGGTCATATTATACCTCTGTACTATATACAACATACAACACATCAATATAGATATAGAATATCTGTTTATATCACATGTACTGTACTATATACGATATACATTACATACCTATATAGATATAGAATATATATCAATATCACGTAGTTCTATACACAATGCACATCATACGTCTGTATAGATATAGAATATCTGATATCACACGAGTGATATCACATGCCTGGACTATATACAATATACATTACATATCTATATAGATATAAAATACCTGTTAATATCACATGTCTGTACTACACACAATATACATTACACCTCTACTATACACTATATCACATGTCTAGATAGATATAGAATATATATTAATATCACACGACCAATATAACATGTCTATACTATACACAATATATCATGTATTACATGTCTATACCTGTGCAGCCATTGGTCTTCCATGCACCAACTAATACTGACGGTGAATTAGCAGTATTGGTAGAGCGTCGGACAACATGCTTTGTGGCATAGAGTTATGGCCCTTTACGTTCTGAGTTCAAATTCCACCAAGGTTACCTTTTTCTTTCAACATTATAAGTGTGTCGATAAAATAAAGTTCTAGTAATGCAGTGGAGTCGATTTCATCACCCCCCCCCCCCACCATGTCTCTTTAGCTGCAACATACCACCACCACCACCACCACCACCACTATTCCATCACAAGCTTGTCACATCTCTTTCGCTGCAACATACCGTCATAGCACCACCATTATATCAAGATTGTCACATGTCTCTCTCTAGCTGCAACACACCACCACCACCACCACTACAGTACCACTACCACCACCACCACCACAGTACCACTACCACCACTACCATTACAGTACCACTACAGTACCACTACCACCACTACCATTACAGTACCACTACCACCACCACTACAGTACCACTACTACCATTACAGTACCACTACCACCACCACTACAGTACCACCACCACCACCACAGTACCACTACCACCACTACCATTACAGTACCACTACCACCACTACCATTACAGTACCACTACCACCACTACCATTACAGTACCACTGCCACCACTACCATTACAGTACCACTACCATTACAGTACCACTACCACCACCACTACAGTACCACTACCACCACTACAGTACCACTACCACCACCACTACAGTACCACTACCACCACCACCACTACAGTACCACTACCACCACCACTACAGTACCACTACCACCACCACTACAGTACCACTACCACCACCACCACTACAGTACCACTACCACCACCACTACAGTACCACTACCACCACCACCACTACAGTACCACTACCACCACCACTACAGTACCACTACCACCACTATAGTGGGTGTGTAATAGGTTGTGTGTAGTTGGGGGAATGTGTGTAGTGAGGTGAGGTGTGTGTAGCAGGGGAGGGTGTACATGGCGGGTGAGGGGAGATGTGGTGTGGTGTGTAGTGAGGGAGATGTGTGTGGGGGTGGTGTGTGTGGGGTGGTGTGTGTGGGGTGGTGTGTGTGTGTGTGGGGGGTGGGTGTAGTGAGGGAGATGTGTGCGGTGGGGGTGGTGTGTGTGTAGTGAGGGAGATGTGTGTGGTGGTGTGTGTGGGGTGTGTAGTGAGGGAGATGTGTGTGGGGGTGTGTGTAGTGAGGGAGATGTGTGTGGGGGTGGTGTGTGTGGGGTGGTGTGTGTGGGGGTGGTGTGTGTGGGGTGGTGTGTGTGTGTAGTGAGGGAGATGTGTGTGGTGGTGTGTGTGGGGTGTGTAGTGAGGGAGATGTGTGTGGGGGTGGGGGTGTAGTGAGGGAGATGTGTGGGGGGTGGGGGTGTAGTGAGGGAGATGTGTGGTGGAGTGGTGTGGGGGAGATGTGTTGTGGAGTGGTGTGGGGGAGATGTGTGGTGGAGTGGTGTGGTGGAGTGGTGTGGGGGAGATGTGTGGTGAGGGAGATGTGTGGTGGAGTGGTGTGGGGGAGATGTGTGGTGGAGTGGTGTGGGGGAGATGTGTTGTGGTGGAGTGGTGTGGGGGAGATGTGTGGTGGAGTGGTGTGGGGGAGATGTGTGGTGGAGTGGTGTGGTGGAGTGGTGTGGGGGAGATGTGTGGTGGAGTGGTATGGGGGAGATGTGTGGTGGAGTGGTGTGGGGGAGATGTGTGGTGGAGATGTGTTGTGGTGGAGTGTGGGGGGGAGATGTGAATTACAAATATTATCCAGACATTCTTTGAACAAGAAACTAAACTAAATGTTTGGCTAAAAGCAATCCCAATGAGACACTGAACCTTGACCATTCCATTCCATGGCGATGATGATGATAATAGTGATGGTGGTGATGGTGACAATAGTGGTGGTGATGATGGTGATGATGTTATTGGTGGTGTTGGAAGTAGCAGTGGTGGTGGTTATATGATAACAGCACTGACAATAGATATGACGATGATGGTGATGTTAGCAGGAGTGAGATTGTGAGGCAAGGCAGGTGTTGTGAGGCAAGGCAGGTGTTGTGGGACAAGGCAGGTGTTGTGAGGCAAGGCAGGTGGTGTGAGGCAAGACAGGTGTTGTGGGACAAGGCAGGTGTTGTGGGACAAGGCAGGTGTTGTGGGACAAGGCAGGTGTTGTGGGACAAGGCAGGTGTTGTGGGACAAGGCAGGTGTTGTGGGACAAGGCAGGTGTTGTGGGACAAGGCAGGTGTTGTGGGACAAGGCAAGTGTTGTGGGACAAGGCAGGTGTTGTGAGGCAAGGCAGGTGTTGTGAGGCAAGGCAGGTGTTGTGAGGCAAGGCAGGTGTTGTGGGACAAGGCAAGAGAACATGTGAGTCAAGAAACAATGTCCATCAACATGTTAGACCGCCAACCATACTATGGCACCACCAACTATACTATGGTACCACCAACTACACTATGGTAGACCACCAACTATACTATGGTACCACCAACTATACTATGGTACCACCAACTACACTATGGTAGACCACCAACTATACTATGGTACCACTAACTATACTATGGTACCACCAACTACACTATGGAACCATCAACTACACTATGGTAGACCACCAACTATACTATGGTACCACCAACTATACTATGTTAAAAACAAAACAATTAAACATTACACTGAAAGACAATGTCATAGAATCTATATAGATCACAGCCAGGTAAATAATAGACAACATAAACAAGTAATAGAAGGTTCTATTACAACAGGTGTCTGTAGTTTTAGGTTCTACTATGACAGGTGTCTGTAGTTTTAGGTTCTACTATGACAGGTGTCTGTAGTTTTAGGTTCTACTATGACAGGTGTCTGTAGTTTTAGGTTCTACTATGACAGGTGTCTGTAGTTTTAGGTTCTACTATGACAGGTGTCTGTAGTTTTAGGTTCTACTATGACAGGTGTCTGTAGTTTTAGGTTCTACTATGACAGGTGTCTGTAGTTTTAGGTTCTACTATGACAGGTGTCTGTAGTTTTAGGTTCTACTATGACAGGTGTCTGTAGTTTTAGGTTCTACTATGACAGGTGTCTGTAGTTTTAGGTTCTACTATGACAGGTGTCTGTAGTTTTAGGTTCTACTATGACAGGTGTCTGTAGTTTTAGGTTCTACTATGACAGGTGTCTGTAGTTTTAGGTTCTACTATGACAGGTGTCTGTAGTTTTAGGTTCTACTATGACAGGTGTCTGTAGTTTTAGGTTCTACTATGACAGGTGTCTGTAGTTTTAGGTTCTACTATGACAGGTGTCTGTAGTTTTAGGTTCTACTATGACAGGTGTCTGTAGTTTTAGGTTCTACTATGACAGGTGTCTGTAGTTTTAGGTTCTACTATGACAGGTGTCTGTAGTTTTAGGTTCTACTATGACAGGTGTCTGTAGTTTTAGGTTCTACTATGACAGGTGTCTGTAGTTTTAGGTTCTACTATGACAGGTGTCTGTAGTTTTAGGTTCTACTATGACAGGTGTCTGTAGTTTTAGGTTCTACTATGACAGAAGTCTGTAGTTTTAGTAAATTCCTTAACTAAAAGACAAAACAATGAAGGTGAAACTGAATGAAGCCACTCTCACCCAACTACAAACCTCTCACTCCAATATCGGTGACTCAAAGCAACAAAGACAGATAAGTCTCCAGAGAAATTATTCTCACACACCACATCTAACCATTAATGAGAGATTGGTTCTCAAAGGAACTCAACAATGAGAGGAACATTGGAAGAGTTGTTAGAGCATGGGACAAAATGTCTTGTGGTATTTGTTTCAGCCCTGTGTGTTCTGAGTTCAAATCCAGCTATGGTCAACTTTCTATTTTATCTTTTCAAGGTTAAGAAAGTGTGGTAGATTAGCTATATTGTTAGAACAACAGACAAAATGTCCTGTGTGTGTGGGGGGGGGGGGGTGGGGGGGGGGGTCTTTTCTGCTTGTGTATATTCCAAGTTCAAATACTGCACACCATGATCGTAATAATGGTAACATGATAAGACTGGAACTCCTTCCATAATAATTGTTTCTATGATGATGATGGCCATGACTATGATACAAATACAATTAGGTTTCCTTCTCAAGCAAAAGACCAAGGGATGATTCATAAAAAGAGTTAGAGCAACTGTTTCCCCAGAGTCCCCCCCCCCCCACCACCACCACCACATCACCTATTTAGACAACTTTAAGTCTCTCTACTGGAATGTTCTTTTTGTTGAAGTTAATAAAAAGAGAAGAGAAAACTGATAAAAAGAGAAGACGAGAGAGAGAGAGAAGAGTATATATAGAGAAGAAGGAAGAGTGTAGTGGAGAGAGAGAGAGAAGAGTATATATAGAGATGAAGGAAGAGTGTAGTGGAGAGAGAGAGAGAGAGAGAGAGAGAGAGAGAGAGAGAGAAGAGAGAGAGAGAGAGAGAGAGAGAAGAGTATATATAGAGATGAAGGAAGAGTGTAGTGGAGAGAGAGAGAGAAGAGAAGAGTATATATAGAGATGAAGAAAGAGTGTAGTGGAGAGAGAGAGAAGAGAAGAGTATATATAGAGATGAAGGAAGAGTGTAGTGGAGAGAGAGAGAGAGAGAAGAGAAGAGTATATATAGAGATGAAGGAAGAGTGTAGTGGAGAGAGAGAGAGAGAGAGAGAGAGAGAGAGAGAGAGAGAGAGAGAGAGAGAAGAGTATATATATAGAGATGAAGAAAGAGTGTAGTGGAGAGAGAGAGAGAGAAGAGAAGAGTATATATAGAGATGAAGAAAGAGTGTAGTGGAGAGAGAGAGAAGAGAAGAGTATATATAGAGATGAAGGAAGAGTGTAGTGGAGAGAGAGAGAGAGAGAGAGAGAGAGAGAGAGAGAGAGAGAGAAGAGTATATATATAGAGATGAAGAAAGAGTGTAGTGGAGAGAGAGAGAGAGAAGAGTATATATATAGAGATGAAGAAAGAGTGTAGTGGAGAGAGAGAGAGAGAAGAGAAGAGTATATATAGAGATGAAGAAAGAGTGTAGTGGAGAGAGAGAGAAGAGAAGAGTATATATAGAGATGAAGGAAGAGTGTAGTGGAGAGAGAGAGAGAGAGAAGAGAAGAGTATATATAGAGATGAAGGAAGAGTGTAGTGGAGAGAGAGAGAGAGAGAAGAGAAGAGTATATATAGAGATGAAGGAAGAGTGTAGTGGAGAGAGAGAGAGAGAGAGAGAGAGAGAGAGAGAGAGAGAGCAGTGACAATATTTAAACAGGTAACACAGTAAAGGTATTCATTGAATAGTGAGAAGATAAAATATACATGGAGCTGGAGTTGATGGGAGTTAATGGGGGGGGGGTAAATTGAGTGGTAGTGGGTGTGGTGATGGTGGTGATGGTATGATGGTGGTGGTGGTGTGGTGGTGGGTGTGGTGATGGTGGTGGGTGTGGTGATGGTGGTGTGGTGTGGTGATGGTGGTGGGTACGGTGATGGTGGTGGGTGTGGTGGGTAAATTGAGTGCTAGTGGTGGTGATGGTATGATGGTGGTGGTGGGTGTGGTGGGTAAATTGAGTGGTAGTGGTGGTGGTGGTATGATGGTGGTGGGTGTGGTGGGTAAATTGAGTGGTGGTAGTGGTGGTATGATGGTGGTGGGTGTGGTGGGTAAATTGAGTGGTGGTAGTGGTAGTGGTGGTGGTGGTATGATGGTGGTGTGTGTGGTGGGTAAATTGAGTGGTGGTAGCGGTAGAGGTATGATGGTGGTGGTGGTGGTGACTAGGGACTGATAGTGGGGAGGTGGAAGTAATGGGTGGGGTCCTTAATATCAATTTAATAACCACCAACTTTTAAACACGGCTCCACCCCATTTACTGATTCTTAACAGATAAGACTATTTACATGTGTGTGTGAAGGTGTGTGAGGATGTGTGTATATGTGAGGATGTATGTGTGTATGTGAGGATGTGTGTATGTGAGGTTGTGTGAGTATGTGTGAGAATGTGTGTGTGTGATGTGTAGGAGCTGTGAAAGCCGGTGAGAAAGTAGACATTTCTCAGGACAAGAAAACAAACAGTGGAGATGTTTTGTATCTTGGTGAAAGATAGAGAAAAACAACTCTGGTCAGATCTATTGTTATAGATATTGAATAGGAAATAAGGTGGTGGTGGTGGTGGTGATGATGGGGGTGGTGGTGGTGGTGGAGGAAGACATTTGTCAATGATGTGCTGTTCACCCTTAAACCAAATACCAAGGTAACTTGGGTAACTTTTGAGTCTATTGTGACTACATTACATTATTGGGTAAATTAGGTGAGGAAATGAGCTTGGCAAGCTTATCAGGTGGACTAACACAGAATATCTGATATATATATATATATATATATATATATATATATATATATATATATATATATATGCATGTTTGTATAGTATTGTTTTTGCTGAGAATAAGTAAGTGACATAGTCACTACTTTAAAATTCACAGCTAATGGTATTCAAAATGTTACAGTATATTATCAAATATACTATACATACATTCATATATATATTGCTCAGAGCACCAATACTTATATATATATATATATATAGGATGAAAGGCAAAACCGGGATTTGAACTGAGGGCGTAAAGAGCCGGAATAAATGCCGCAAACCATTTTCTCCGACACTCTACTGATTCAGCCAATTCACTGCCTTATTGTTGTAAATAAGAGATTTACTAAAATTATTAATTATTTCATTACTAAGATTGTAATTTAATGACTAAAATTATTAATTATTTCATTACTAAGATTGTAATTTAATGTAAGGTTCTTAATGTTGGAAGATTTTTATTTAAATTGGAAACCTTTAAAATGAATGGTTTTATTCCATAAAATCAGAACCGGTTTTGGTTGGGTTGGTAACTAAAGGGTTAAAACACGGTAAAGCTACTTTAGTTATTCATATATTTTCTGAGTTCAATTTCACCCGTGTGAAATTGTTAACCCTTTAGCATTTACATTACTCTATATTTACTATTGTATTTTCATGGTAAAGGCTTTACCTCGCATAATTATCACACGTAATATCGAATCTATGAGATTTTGATATTATTTATGTTGAGAATAATACCTTAACGTCAGTATGAAAGCCAGTTATGGCTGGTTTGAACAGAAAGAGGTGAGAGGATTATGGCTGGATACAGCCAGTTTAAATGCTAAAGGGTTAAGCTATTTAGTCATCGTGAATCAAACTGAATCAGTGTTCAATGTAGACTTTGATGGTTCATCTGTTGATTCACGTTTAAATCCTACTTGAGCAGCCTCTGTGATCAATATATGTAAAAAGGGGGTTTAATTTATCTTTGAAAACAAATCATATACTCCTTCTACAAGAAATCATTCTAACAGATCTCCAAAACGGCTCCTTCTTCCCTCAACTTTGTCTTTATAAAAGCACCAACAAGGAAAAGGTCAGTTTTGTTTTTATTTGTTTAGTTTTAAACGAATAATTCAAAATGAATATTCATATCTCTATTCAAATGTAAAACACAACTACTTCAATAAATTTATAAATCAGAACCGATTTCTTATGGTATCTTATCTATAACAACAATTCTCAAGTGAAGAGCAGAAAGACATTCCTACCTATATTTTTCTGCTTATTAACAGTACTAGCAGAAAAACCCTCCTTCGGGTGGTTTTCTGCTAGCATGTGTAGTGTGTATATTGATATTATATGCAAGTATATATACATGTAGATATGATACATGTGTAGTGTGTATATTGATATTATATGCAAGTATATATACATGTAGATATGATACATCAAATGACATCGTAATTGACAATATACACAGAAATTGAACGAAGACTGCGTTACACTGTCTTATGTAATCAGTAACATAATCCATGATACATAAAAAAAAAAAGACGATATTATATATAAACTGCATTAGGAGAAAATTAGTGACGGAAATATATGAATGTTTATTTAAGCGATCGCTAACCGGAAAATTTTAAAGAAGTGAATCTTTAAATAAGCAATAAAATATATTTAATCAAGAGCTACGAAATTTAGTAGATAAATTATGTAATATTCATTCATTATTTATTCAAAGTAATCCAACTTATTTTACAAAAAGGATAAAAAAATATATTCTGGACGCTGTCCACACTCCTTACTTTATTATAGTTTAGATAAGTAAGACCAATTTCTTATGGTATCTTATCTATAATAAAGATTCTCAAGTGAAGAGCAGAAAGACATTCCAACATTTTTCTGCTTATTAACAGAATAGCAGTGAATGGTGTTTGGTATCATAGTTGAACCATAAATCTTCATTGATTGAGGTTTAATTAAAATGTCATTTTATCAAATGACTTTTTATTGAAATTTTTTTTTTCTATAGAAAAGTTTTATAAACATATCATTTTGTAAAGTAATTTTAACTACGTTTTAAGTATAGAATTTTAAAAATAGAACAATTTTAATGTGAAAATAAATATAGAATTTCTATCTGAAAATTTAATTCAAAAGACCAGTTAATTTAAAAAGAACTTTAAAAAAAAATATATATTCCATATGAACCAGTTTTGTAAATGTTACAGATTGCAGATAATTAAATATTCGATAATTAACCCTTTTGTTACTATATTGCTAATGAAAGACATTGTCTGTGATTTTCAAATAACAACAATAGTATTGGATTACTGGTTGTACAGGTATATGAGCTTAAATCTTCACACAACTATAGTATCAAGTACCTGGGTAAGGTACTGGGTTACTGGTTGTACAGGTATGTGCTTAAATCTTCACACAACTATAGTATCGAGTACCTGGGTAAGGTACTGGGTTACTGGTTGTACAGGTATGAGCTTAAATCTTCATTGAGTACCTGGGTAAAGCATATGACTAAGATGAGCCAGCAGGTGAGTCTCTACATAGTTTCTCGACGAGCCAAAAATAGCAGCCAAATATCAATAAAATCACACTATCACCTTAAATAAAGAAAGGATACATTTAGACAATGTAGTTAGTCACAGATGGAGGTGGTCATTGTTGGAAGGACTGACTAAACCACAATAAAAACATAAACTAACTGCTTCAGCAGCTCAGATCAAATAAAATGGTTCTACTGAAAGAGCAACAACAAAAACACCGTGACTAATATGGAAACATGCGAGCAAGAAAGTCTTGTTCACCAGATCAGTCATGGTTGGAACCGTGACAAACCCTCCATGGAAAATGGACATGATGGTGGTGGTGGTGGTGGTGATGGTGGTGATGGTGATGATGATGATGATTGTGATGATGATGATGGTGATTGTGATGATGGTGATGATGCTTATGATGATGATGATGATGATTATGATGATGGTGATGATTATGAACACTATGATGATGATGATGATTATCACAACGATGATGATGACGATGATGGTGATGATGGTGATTGGTGATGATTATGATGATGATGGTGATGTTGATAAGCTAGCTAACTGAAAAAGACAAATATTTCAACTAATCACAAATGACCAAATTAATAATTAAAAGAATAAAAATAACCACATAAAATAATAAAAATAATAATAATAATGCTTTCTTTATTATTATTTATTATTTAATGATAATAAGTATTAAAAAAAAATAAACAAAGAATTAGTTACATTGACGAAGGACCGTGACAAATGGAGAGATGCTGTGCTGAATAGGACCCATCTCCCCCTTGCAAGCAGGGAAAAGTGGACGTATGATGATGATATATATATATATATATACATACACATACAATATATCGACTATCCAGCGAATTTTCAACAGTCAAGGTTGTTTTTTGTATTTTATCTGATGAAAGTGCACCAAGATTGGCTTGGTCGCCCTTGAAATATATATAATAAAATAAATATGGTTTTATAAATATAGTTTCCATTTATTAATATATTGAATATTTACTCCAGTAATCTGTTGAATGCTCTATATCAGTTATAAACTTTTAAGTTGGTTGGAATCCCAACAAATTAAATATAACTTCTACATATATATATATATATATATATATATATATATATATATATCCTGATCAATGAAACAATTGTTAATACTGTAAATAAAACCCTTTTTGTACAGCATTTAGTGGAAGGTAGGGGTAGCTGAGTTCAGCCACCCCTACCTTCCACTAAATGCCATGATAGAATCAACTGTTTTTACAACAAATTTTTGACCAATCCTTTTGACAATTACTATCTTCCCATATAAGGTAATACCCCCTGAGAAGTTCGGCTATTTATTTACCAGGCTAAAAATTCTTATTTAGTCCAGAATTAGCCGTCGAAATGGCTTGAGCTCTGCCGTCGGGGTCATACTTGTTCCTATATATATATATATATTATATATACAAATGAATATATGATAGGGATAAACACTGATACAAGTATACATGTGTTTGCATTGCAAATGACCAAGTTAGCTAGATTGAAAAATACTAATTAAAATAATACGGTTTGCCTGTAAAAGACTATTTGAGTTTATAACTCTCTCTCTCTCTCTCTCTCTCTCTCTCTCTCTCTCTCTCTCTCTCTATATATATATATATATATATATATATATATATATATATATATATAACTGGCTGGAATTACAGGTGATAAGGTGAAGAATTTTAACAATGATTTTAAGAATCAGCAAAAAAAAAAAGATAATAAAAATAATCATCAGCAACAACTAGATTACAGGTAGAAAAAGGTCTGAGGTGGACATGAAACTCCACCAGGTGATTGAGGTGAGAGAAAGAAGGTGGTGTGGGGTGAGGTGGAATGAGTGGCAGAACATCGATTGTGTTCCGGCAATTGCTATCAGAATTGTTTTCAGAAACTAAACAAGAAGAAGACGAGGTGTGATTAGTTAGGTAAGAAGAGATTCAACTGCAATTTCATTAAATATATTCAGTCATGTTGAAAATTTGCCAATTCGGAGAGAAAATAGAAAATAAAGATATATATATAAAAAGAAACAACAAAAAAAACAACAAAAAAAACAATAACTTTGAAAAGAAAATGTTTCAGCACTCTCTCTCTCTCTCTCTCTCACTGTATGTCTCTCTCTCTCTCTCACTGTATCTCTCTCTCTCTCACTGTATCTGTCTCTGTATCTGTCTATCTCTCTCTCACTGTATGTCTCTCTCTCTCTCTCACTGTATCTGTCTCTGTATCTGTCTATCTCTCTCTCACTGTATGTCTCTCTCTCTGTATATCTCTCTCACTGTATCTCTCTCTCTCTCTTTCTCCATCTCTCTCCCTGTATCAGCCTCTCTCTCTCTCTCTCTCTCACAAAACCACAAAGAGAAGATGAGAAACTGTTGAAGCTTAAAATAATGTTCTGAGGTGATATGTCACTGTTGAGAGTTGTAAAGACATAAAGAAGACAGACGGAGGTGGTGGTGGTGGTGGTGATGATGATGGTGATGGTGGTGATGATGATGATGATGGTGTTGGTGATGATGATGATGATGGTGATGATGGTGGTGGTGATGATGATGGAGGGAGGAGGAGGTTGATGATGGTGATGATGGTGATGATGGAGGTTGATGATGGTGATGATGGTGATGATGGAGGTTGATGATGGTGATGATGATAGTGATGGTGGTGATGATGGTGATGATGGTGGTGATGATGGTAATGATGGTGGTGGTAATGATGGTGGTGATGATGATGGTGGTGGTGATAATGGTGATGATGATGGTGATGATGATGATGGTGGTGATGACGATGGAGGAGGAGAGGAAGTGAAGCTTCAAAAGTTTCCCAGTGTCCCAAGTCCAAAGTGAAAGTTGTATGAAAGCCATGTCAGAGTCTGAGGCGTCACTGAAGACTGACTGAAGTCTTCAGGTCCGGCCATCTTCCAGTTCCCTCAACAATACAACAGCAACGAAACACAAGCAATATATCGCTTAAAGAATTACCTTTAAATTAATGATGACGGTGATTGTGGTGGCGGTAGTTGTGATGGTGGTGGTTGTGATGGTGGTGGTGGTGGTAGTGGTGGTTGTGATGGCGGTAGTGGCGGTGGTGGTGGTGGTGGTTGTGATGGTGGTGGTTGTGATGGCGGTGGTGGTGGTAGTAGTAGTGGTGGTGGTGGTGGTGGTGGTAGTGGTGATGATGATGGTTGTGGTAGTAGTGGTGGTGGTAGTAGTAGTAGTAGTGGTGGTGGTTGTGATGATGGTTGTGGTGGTAGTGGTGGTGGTGGCTGTTGTCGTGCTGATGGTGATGGTGGTGGTGGTAGTAGTGGTAGTAGTGGTGGTGGTGGTGGTGGTGGTGGTGGTGGTGGTGGTTGTGATGGTGGTGGTGGTTGTGATGGTGGTGGTGATGGTGGTGGTAGTGATGGTGGTGGTAGTGGTTGTGATGATGGTGGTGGTGGTGGTAGTGGTTGTGATGGTGGTGGTAGTAGTGGTTGTGATGGTGGTGGTAGTGGTTGTGATGGTGGTGGTGGTGGTGGTTGTGATGGTTGTGGTGGTGGTGGTGGTGGTGGTGGTGACAACGGTGGTGATAGTGGTGGTGATGGTGGTGGTGGCTGTTGTCGTGCTGATGGTGGTAGTGATGATGGTAGTGGTGAGGTTAAGATGCCAATGAACTGACCATATTATCTCGAGTTCAATCTTTACTTGAGCCATTGAGTTACAACCCTTTACATACTGAACATAGATTGTATCAATATGTCTGGCAGACAACAAACTGTGGTGAATGGTGACCTCAACAAGGTCATGCTGGAGCACCACTGTCTTTCCATCTATATATAGTTTATCTCTAACAAATCAGTTTAATAGGATCAACCCCTCTCCAAGATAGACCAACAGGAAAGGCTGTAGGTGCTGTCCTTCTTCCACAGACCCAGCATGTTTATGTTGGTCTATTAATCTGTTGGAGCACCATTGTCCTATCTATATATAGTTTATCTCCAATAAATCAGTTTAATAGGGTCAACCCCTCTCCAAGATAGACCAACAGAAACAATTGAACTCATTACTGTATGGTAATTAACCATTTGTTCATTATATAAAGCTATGACTGGCAGAGTCATTAGAACTTCAGATAGAATGCTCTGCAGTATTCATTCCATCTCTCTGAGTTCAACTTTGTCTTTCATCCATTCAAGGTCGATTCTTCCTCTATATCTCTTTCTCACTTTCATTCTCTCTCTCTCTCCTTCTCTGGAAGAAATCTGCTGTATTTACAACTGGGGAAGAGATGGGCTCCACCAAGGTTTTATAAAATGCCCTAGTAATGCTGTATGTCAATATGGCACCCCTATGACTCCCTCGGGAGTTACAGGGCCAGACATACTGTTGTTTAAATAGGTGAATTGTTCCTACTTTGTGGTACCTCTTTACAGTTAGGTAGACTGGGTCATTTGAGAGTTATCTTCACTACAGAGACTAGACACCATCAGTTTCAGGCTATGAACCATTAAATTATTGATTGGTTGCCTGGTACCTTATCAACCCAGCCATCTACAGATGAAGTAACAGTTTTAAATAATAATAAAAAATAAAACAAATAAAAACAATGTAGAAACAAAGATAAATACATAAAAATATTAGAACTCAAATAGATTTGGCCTTTACTAGCCAGATCTTGATAGATATATTGGTAATTACCAGTTATAACAGAATTGGGTTCTTTATTAGAATGAGATTTTTATATTATATATACAATAATATCAGTTTGATTAGAATTAGAAATATAGCAGGGCCCTTTATTAGAGAGAGAGAGAGAGAGAGAGAGAGAGAGAGAGAGAGAGAGAGAGAGAGAGAGAGAGAGAGAGAGAGAGAGAGAGAGAGAGAGAGAGAGAGAGATTGATAGATAGTGTTTATTTTCACCTTGAGGGGAAAGACGAAGTCAATCTTAGTGTGATAACAATTTGAAAAGATCTAAAAACACTGTAAACCATCAACCTTTTATGGCTGGTACCTTAGTTGGGTCTGTATGGAGTGGGTGGGGGGCCCCTCACTGTCCCATTAATGATAAAAACAATTAACCACTTGCTGTCAACTTTTATGGCCCGGATCCCTCAGGTCTATATAAGAGGCGGGTGAGAGGTAGGCCCTCAGTTGGGTCTATATGGAGGGAGGGTGAGAGGTAGGCCCTCAGTTGGGTCTATATGGAGGGAGGGTGAGAGGTAGGCCCTCAGTTGGGTCTATATGGAGGGAGGGTGAGAGGTAGGCCCTCAGTTGGGTCTATATGGAGGGAGGGTGAGAGGTAGGCCCTCAGTTGGGTTTATATAGGAGGCGGGTGAGAGGTATGCCCTCAGTTGGGTCTATATGGAGGGAGGGTGAGAGGTAGGCCCTCAGTTGGGTCTATATGGAGGGAGGGTGAGAGGTAGGCCCTCAGTTGGGTCTATATGGAGGGAGGGTGAGAGGTAGGCCCTCAGTTGGGTCTATATGGAGGGAGGGTAGCCCCCCACCACCACCACTGTGCCATCTACAATAAGAACAATTAACCACAGGAAATTGTTTGGTGACATAATAACCTACCCAGCAACACAGTAACCAGAAACATTGCCTTGATGACATGGCAACTCTTGAAGAAGAAATAGCTTGATGGCGATGATGGTGATGATGATGATGATGATGATGATGATGGTGATGATGATGATGGTGATGGTGATGATGATGGTTGTGGTGGTAGAAAAATCTATAAATTGTAAATTGCCTTGCAATGACAAAACAACAAACAATAACAAAAAGAATGATAAAAAAAAAAGATGATACATCATCAATGAATGAAATCTTATCACGGAAACAATTTGAGAGGATAAATGATTTCAGTGGAATATAGTGAGATGGGGGAGGATGGATAGAGAGAGAGAGAGAGAGAGAGAGAGAGAGAGAGAGGAGGAAAGAGTGTAGTATAGAGCATGAAAGAGGGGGAAAGTGGAGCATTGAGCGAGAGAAGGAGGAGCAGAGAGAGAGAGTGACGAGGCTGGGGGAGGAAGATGAGGAGAGAGGGGGAGGATTAAGGCTGAGGTGGAAGATGAGAAGGGAGAGGAAGATGAGAAGGGAGAGGAGGAAGGGGAGAAGGGAGCGGAGGAAGGGGAGAAGGGAGCGGAGGAAGGGAATGAGGGAGGCGGAAGGAGAGGGGGAGGGGGAGGGGGGAGGGGAGAAGGCCGGGGAGGGGGAGGGGAGAAGGCAGGGAAGGGGGGAGGGGGAGGGGAGAAGGCAGAGGAGGAAGGGAATGAGGGAGGGGGAAGGGGAGGGGGGAGAAGGCAGAGGAGGAAGGGGAGAAGGGAGAGAGAGAGGGGGGGAAAGGTATTGAAAGTGAATTATTACAGTCAATGTCTTTCCATGTCTCAGACAAGATTAGTTATTGCAGTGAACTGGTGTAATTGACGTAACAGGACCCAATGTAATACTAAGCTAATTTCTTTCTGGAATCATCAATTAATTATCCAAATAATCTGATGCTTATCTTCAGTTTCCATAGCATTAACTGAATGAGAGACTGTTCTTCCCATGTATAGGTCACTAGTCTACCATAGGAGGCTTCCCCCTCTCCCACACACATCAACTGAACACAATACAGTGGACCTATTTAGACATGGTCACTTCTGTGTTAGATATCTTGACCAAGGACACAACACACTGCCTAGAACAGAAACTGACCAAATGTAATGACCGTTCCACTGGTTGTCTGCCATTTTAGCCACTTGTCCGAGAGAGGGGGGGGGGGTGATAGATAAATAGAGAGAGAAATAATGAGAGATAAGGCAAAAGATAGAAGAGAGAGAGAAAGAAAGAAAAGAGAGAGAGAAAGAGAGAGAAAAAAAAAGAAAGAAAGAAAAAGAAATAGAAAGAAAGAGAGAGTAAGAAAGAGAGAGAGAGAGAGATAGAGAAATACAGACAGGAGGAAATATTCACATGTCTTAATTTATATTTTGGTCCAGTGTTCTAACTAATGGCGTCATTAGTAGAGGAAGAATTTGATTACAGTTCCATCTCCTGCACCAATATTCCATGGCAAACAAACAATAAGATTCTAGACATTACGACATGGCTACAATCAACAGAACCATATATATGGTGTTGTAGACATTAACCCTTTAATGTTCAAACCGGCCAGAGTTCTCTACCACTTTCTGTTGAAACTGGCTGTAACTGGTCACTCAAACTGATGTTAAGGTATTATTCTCAAAATAAATACTTTTAAAATCTCAAAGATTCGATATTATGTGAGATAATTTTTAATTTTTTTTTTATTTAAACACTTTAGTCTTTATTGTGTTGTATCAGATGAAAGAATGATATTTAACTAATGTATTGGTACGCGATGGGGCCCACCCACATCCCCAGTGGACAGAATGGAGAAGGCATTTCCCCGTAGGACGGCAAGGGAGACGCGCTGGAAAAGTCACTCCAACTCGCGGGGCTCACACCTGCGGCTGGCCATCTCAGCGCCTATGGTGGTGAGTAAGGAAGTACCCTGGGGCCGAGGATACCAGAAGACTCCACTGCCAGGGGAACGACCGCAAACCTGTCGGAGAGCGACTGGTATTTGAGGAGTTTGTGAGATAAAGCATTTACCATGAAAACATAATAGTATATATAGAGTAATGTGAATGTTAAATGGTTAAGACATGGCTACGATCAACAGAACCATATATATATGGTATTGTAGACATTAAGACATGGCTACAATCAACAGAACCGTATATATATGGTATTGTAGACATTAAGACATGGCTACAATCAACAGAACCGTATATATATGGTATTGTAGACATTAAGACATGGCTACAATCAACAGAACCATATATATATGGTATTGTAGACATTAAGACATGGCTACAATCAACAGAACCATATATATGGTATTGTAGACATTAAGACATGGCTACAATCAACAGAACCATATATATATGGTATTGTAGACATTAAGACATGGCTACAATCAACAGAACCGTATATATATGGTATTGTAGACATTAAGACATGGCTACAATCAACAGAACCGTATATATATGGTATTGTAGACATTAAGACATGGCTACAATCAACAGAACCGTATATATATGGTATTGTAGACATTAAGACATGACTACAATCAACAGAACCATATATATATGGTATTGTAGACATTAAGACATGGCTACAATCAACAGAACCATATATATGGTATTGTAGACATTAAGACATGGCTACAATCAACAGAACCATATATATATGGTATTGTAGACATTAAGACATGGCTACAATCAACAGAACCATATATATATGGTATTGTAGACATTAAGACATGGCTACAATCAACAGAACCATATATATGGTATTGTAGACATTAAGACATGGCTACAATCAACAGAACCGTATATATATGGTATTGTAGACATTAAGACATGGCTACAATCAACAGAACCGTATATATATGGTATTGTAGACATTAAGACATGGCTACAATCAACAGAACCATATATATATGGTATTGTAGACATTAAGACATGGCTACAATCAACAGAACCATATATATGGTATTGTAGACATTAAGACATGGCTACAATCAACAGAACCGTATATATATGGTATTGTAGACATTAAGACATGGCTACAATCAACAGAACCGTATATATATGGTATTGTAGACATTAAGACATGGCTACAATCAACAGAACCATATATATATGGTATTGTAGACATTAAGACATGGTTACAATCAACAGAACCGTATATATGGTATTGATCTGATTGTCAATGTCCATTGATATTTCTAGAAGTTACATTTGCAGAACTTTCTGGAATGGATGGCTTCTTCAAACTTGCTACTTTACTACAACTACAACTACTACTACTACTACTACACCACTAGCACCAACTATTACAGCAACAACTACAACAAAACTACACCACCAACAACTACAGCTACAACAACAGCACTATCAACTACAGCTACAACAACAACAGCACCATCAACAACAACAACTACAGCACCACCAACAACAACAGCACCACCAACTACAACTACAGCACCAACACACCACCAACACCAGCACCACCAACTACAACTACAACACCAACACACCACCAACACCACCACCAACACCAGCACCACCAACTACAGCTACACCACCAACACCAGCACCACCTACAACAACAACAACAACAGCAAGGTAATAACCTGACCACTCTCTTCAGAAATTTCAGGACTATATTTAGAGGATTATTTAGCTGCTCTACTGGAACAAATGGTAAAGATACCATTAATCAAATATATTCTCTTCTCTCTTCCATTTACTTCTCTGGTGGTGGTGGTGGTGAAGAAGGTGGTGGTAGTGGGAGTGGTGAAGTTGCTTTGGTCATGGTGGTAGTGTTGGTGGTGGTGATGAGGGTGGTGGTAGAGAAGATGGTTGTGGTGGTGGTGGTAGTGGTGAGGGTTGCTTTAATGGTGGTGTTGCTGTTGTTGTTGGTGAAGGTTGCTTTGGTCATGGTGGTGATGAGGGTAGTGTTGGTGGTTTTGATGGTGGTGGCGTTGGTATCGAGGGTTACTTTAATGGTGGTGATGGTGATGGTTGGTTTGGTGGTGGTGATGAGGGTAGTATTGGTGGTGATTTTGGTAGTGGTGGTGTTGGTGAGGGTTACTTTAATGGTGTTGGTGGTGGTGAGGGTTACTTTAATGGTGGTGGTGGTGGTGGTGAGGGTTACTTTAATGGTGTTGGTGGTGGTGAGGGTTACTTTAATGGTGTTGGTGGTGGTGAGGGTTACTTTAATGGTGTTGGTGGTGGTGAGGGTTACTTTAATGGTGGTGGTGGTGGTGGTGAGGGTTACTTTAATGGTGTTGGTGGTGGTGAGGGTTACTTTAATGGTGGTGGTGGTGGTGGTGAGGGTTACTTTAATGGTGTTGGTGGTGGTGAGGGTTACTTTAATGGTGTTGGTGGTGGTGAGGGTTACTTTAATGGTGGTGGTGGTGAGGGTTACTTTAATGGTGTTGGTGGTGGTGAGGGTTACTTTAATGGTGGTGGTGGTGGTGGTGAGGGTTACTTTGGTGGTGGTGGTGGTGAGGGTTACTTTAATGGTGTTGGTGGTGGTGAGGGTTACTTTAATGGTGTTGGTGGTGAGGGTTACTTTAATGGTGGTGTTGGTGGTGGTGAGGGTTACTTTAATCTGATGTATATCTAAGACATTAGATTCTTTGTTTCCACTGAGATTTAAACAGCCAGTACTTTGTTATTTTCTGGTAAGATTTTAGCTTGAGTACAGCTTTTTCCTACATCGATGTTACATTAATAACACCATAACACTACCTTTACAGTGTTTACAAGTCTGACTTACAACTTAGTAATGTACTACACTACTACCGACTGTACTATGGTAGAGAACACTATTAGAGTGTTCTATCACACCGGAACAAGTCGGATAGTATCTTACTACTATCAGTATTACATAATACAAGCTTACTACGCAGTCCCTGTCTTAAAAAAGGAGAGGAGAGGACATGTGGATACATGTTGTCCTGGATATACAAAAAAAATGTATTAGTCACACCTTAAACACTTTTGATCTGAGGTGTAGACATGTATTTCAGAATTGTTAACACTTCATCAGTAATTACTTACTTGGGGTATGAAAGGACAAGTTCAGTTTATATATATGTGTGTGTGTGTGTGTGTGTGTGTGTGTGTGTGTGTGTGTGTGTGTGTGTGTGTGTGTGTGTGTGTGTGAGTGTGTGTGTGTGTGAGTGTGTGTGTGTGTGTGTGTGTGTGTGTTTAGGTGTCACGGTAAAAAAGCACCCAGTACTCATTGTAAATGAGGTTGGTGTTAGGAAGGTCATCCAGCTGTAGAAATCAAGCCAGAATCAGGTCTGTATGAGCAAGACATGGTCACCTGACCTGGTATTGCATACACCAGGACAACCCGTCTAACCCATGCTAGCATGGGAGAATGGATGTAAAACGGTGATGATATATATATATATTTACCGTGTATATTTTAAGAAGCGAATTTGTTCTGTTGTTATTGTAGTTTTTATATAACAGAAAACAGTGTTTTTCAATAACCTTTCAGCTTGGCATAAGCTAATGCTGTGACGGCATATATATATATATGTATATGATATTTTTGTTGTATATATATATATATATAGGGCCGAAATACTTGCCCGGGAAGGGGGATAGGGTTCTTCTCTCAAGCCCTTCTGCTATCTGCTCTCCTGAGAGTTTCTAACCACTTATAATAAATTACATAGACACATATATAATATCTTTTATTGCACTATTGCAGCTTTACTTTAAACACTACAATACACAACCATTATGGCTAAGCTATGTTATAGCAGTAATACTTACAACAAAGAAAGAGTTACAAAGAATATTCATTATTTAATAGAAGCAATTATCAAGTTAGTCATGGAAGATAATCTTCGTATGCTCCTTCTCACCAAACAGCTTTAAATCTCTCACAGATTTTCTGCTGTGCATGATAATTGTTTGAAAGCTATAAATTTCCAATGTCACCCTAGCTTAGGACCTGCCAGATCAAGTTGACTTGACACTAAATTTATTGTTCACTACTACACTACTATGCTATGCTATAATTATGTGTACCAAAACTAATACACTATAGTCACTCTACCATAGAAACTAATAGAATCATGAAATGTGAAATAGAGTTAGAAAGAGAGAGAACATGTTTATAGCATTTTGAAGGTAAGTGTTGTAAAAGAGAAGTTATATATACATTATATATATATATATATATATATATATATATATATATATATATATATATATATATATATATATATATACTGTAAATGTGGTTGGTGTTAGCAAGAGCATCCAGCCGTAGAAAACCTGCCAGAAACAGTTCTGTACAAGCGAGACACAGTCACCCGACCAATCTTGCCTCAAGTGGGACAACCCATGCTCTTGTGGAAGATGGACGTTAAACAATGATGATGATGGTTATATGTATGTATGTATGTATGTATGTATGTATGTATGTATGTATGTATGTATGTATGTATATATGTATGTATGTATGTATGTAGAGAGAGAGAGATGTTTATAGTATTTTGAAGGTAAGTGTTCCACAAGAGAAGAGAGAGATGGGGGGGGGGGGCATGTTTACAATATTTTGATGGTAACTG